>JAXGGA010007547.1:0-61942 GCA_038373865.1 Uloborus plumipes
CATTTCCATTTAAGGGCCAAAAAGTGCAGTCACCTCAGTGTCCCTTATTGAGAGGTCTTGTTGTACTCGTTTAACTTTCCGCTTGCTACGGAGTAGGCCAAGCATTTCCCACATGGCAAATTTCTTTTTATCATACCTTCAATGATAAAACTTTTTGGTTAATGCAAAACGGTTTCACTACTTAAAGCAGATCCAAAGCGGGATAGTTCAGAGGAGCTATTTGTCAACTGCTGGCTGCGACGTGAAAGCTTCTTTCAAAAATCCCTAAATCCAATAATAACTGGGTCATTCCATTTAATTATGAACGTGTTCCAAATGCCGTAATCTATTTTGGGAATAACAGAACGAGTTTATAAGACAATAATAATATGTGTAATGTTTTCTCATTAAACGAATCAAACCTACAAAACTTTTTAAAAATTTCTCGGTTTCTTTCATGCTCTTGAACTACTATAGGGATAAATTTGTTGCTTTTAGTTTCTTACTAGTCAAAGTGTTAACTTTTAAGAAAATGTTTGTCAATAATCAAGAAGTTTCAACTTTTTCTCTGTTATGCATAAACTCCAAAAAGTTTTTTAAAGAAAACTCATAAATAATAAGCTTTCTCGCTCTCTCTCTCTCTCTCTGTTTTCCCTGAAAATGTCTTAAACCAGTGCTTCCCAGAGCGATCCACATGAACTTCTAAGGGTTCATATTGGCTGACAAGTGGTCCTCAACAAAGAGAGAAGGATTTTGGAGTGCCTGAGATGCAAATAGAGATCCATACGCTGGATTCCATTTATGCAAGTTATTGCTAAAATTAAGGCATTCTATAACTGCTGTAGTGAACTAAACGTAATTTTTGCATAACTGTGTAGCTAAATAACAGTAAAATATATATGAGGAAAGAATACGAAATTCTACGTGATACAAGCACAAATGCCCGTTTTAAAATTTTACTTTAAAGTTTTTCAAATTATGGTTTTATTTCTCTCTCTCTCTCTCTTGTCAAAAAAAGAATATGAATTGTTTTTGTATTCAATATCCATTGGTGTCATCATATGTAGTTTTGCCTTGTTTTATTGCTCCAGTTTAATTATTCAGAAAGTCATGAGTCGTTTTAGAATTAAAAATTGACCTAAAAAAGCTCAACTTTCAAGGGCTCATCATTTTTTATTTTGAATCTCTTAGGATTTATTTTATAATAAAGAGATAGCTTTGAATATAAAATTTAATTCTATTTCAATTTTGATGACAGTTTATGCTGATGTAAACGTCCTTAATATTAGCGTTAAACGGTATGATTTCGAATTTTTAGGTTTTTAGATTAACATTCGTAGACTCAGCGTTAAAAAATATGTATGTGACGGATTTGTGATTAGTTAAAAAATATACATGTGTGATGGATGGATGGTTCACTAATTTTCAAGCATTTTCTTTTCCCTATGAAAGATGTCTGCCAAGGATTTTACTTTTTCTGATCACTAAGATATTAACTTTCATCCTCATTCTAAAATTTTTAGCTATCATTATTATCATCATCATTATCAGCAGCAGAATTATTACTAGTATTATTACTTTAATTATTATTAATAATAATGGTACATTTTACTAGCATAACCAAAATTAATTTCTCCTTTTTATATTTTGAATATTGTAAAAAGTTTATTGGCTGTGTGGTTATAATTCAGTAATTTTCCAACCTTTTTTTTTTTTTTTTTGCACAAAAAAACTAAAAACCATTATTCAAATGATTATTGAACTATAAAAATTTCATTGTCATAACTAACTAAAATCTAATGGTTTTTGTTTGATTGAAAAATTTCCAAAAATAAGCTTTTTTGGAATAAAACAACAGCAAGCGTGACATACTTGGCTTAAACTAAAATGCAGTTCCACAGTATTGTATAAAAAATAATTGTTGAATTTGTCGTACCGCTCAATGTTCATACATTGTTTTAATGTTGCATATTTAAAAAATCGCAATGGACAGTGTTTTCGTGCTCGCCTTCCGCTTCCCGTCTTTCTTATATATGCAAATATACGACTTGAATGATTGAATGATGTAGTACTTATAGTCTTGAGCAACTATATGTATATTTGGTACTGTCCATAAAGAAGTATCGAACAAACTTCTTTTGGAAATTCGAAATTTCAAGTTGATAAAATAGTTACTTCGATAAAGTATCCACATAAATACACAAAAATGTGTCCTAGTTAGAAATAATTTATTAGGGGTACTGGAAATTAACGTCGGTTTTTCTTAAACTTTTTTAGTTTAAACAAACGATGTATTGATCCTCGTTATCAAACATTTTTGGGTACCTGGTAGTAAATTTTCAATTCCAGATAGATGAAAAGAAAATTGATTTTCGGAGCAAAATATCTAGAAACGGCATCTTGGATACAAGCTAAATTTTTGCAACTTTTTCAACTACTTTCCACCTGTTTCACCCATGATGCTCACCTGATATTGCACGATCTGATTTTATGTTATTGCTATCTATATTTTTAAAAAAACTTAAAAATGTGACTTATATCCAAGATACCATTTCAAGATATTTTGCTTCAAAAATCTTTTTTTTTTTTAAATCTATCCACGGGATTTAAAATTTACTACTAGGTGGCGAAAGGTCCTTGATAACGAAGATACTTACATCGTTGACTTAAAACAAAAACTTTTAACAATTGATTTGTTTAAAAGAAAAAACGGCATTACTTTCCGGTTCTCATAATATTTCTGCCGCACGAGACCTTCACTTTTAACTTAAAAAAAGAAAAACTGTTCTGTGTATTTTTTTTTTCAAAATTAAGCATAGATTTTTTCAATAATTTTGAACAGAAAAAAGAAACGAATAAATAAGGAATAATAGTTAACTTTCTTTTTTTTTGCCCTGTGCAGTATTTAAGCACTATACAGTGTACATAGTACTCAAAATAAGGTTTTTGTAAGTTATATATATGTTTACTCTATAAATGTTATAATTTTCTTATTTCATTGCAAATATTGGTTTGAAAATTTCTTCGATTACAAACAACTTTTAGTGCAGGTTTATTCTTTTTTTATTGCTATTTATTGAAAGAATACTGGTTTGCAAATTCATTTCAAAACGTAATATACTAGATCACACGAGCATGTCTTGTGTCTTTGAGAAGCTTTTGCGTTGAAAGAAATTATTTTCCTTGGATGCATTGCTATTTGTTTATCATAAGCATTTTATGTTCAAATACAAGATTTCATTTCGGAATGTAAACGTGCATGTTTTGATATGGTCGGAGGTAGTTTTGGTTAAAGCATTTCCTCAATTCAAATACATATTGATTGTTTCTCGATCAGAAATGCATGATGGTAAAATAATGATCATGACGTGGTGCGGAAGAGGAAATCAGTACATCTTCTAAACAGCCATTACTTCGGAAATCAGGAAATAAATGTATCCAAAATATTTCAAACTTTGTTGTGGAAAAGTAAAATGTTTTAAAATATATTTACATTAAACATATGAAGATATATGATATTTGCACTAATTAAACTTGTATTCTTACTCATAGGAAAATGATCAACAAAAACCTTTTTATTGATTTATTATTTTTAATCGCAGACCATTTCCTTCGATGATAACGGGAAAATCAACTTTAAAAACATAAAAAATGGCATCACGTAAAACAAATCAGCCACGTATACAATTACCATGTCCGAAACGCGAATGTATTTATAGCAATCACTCAGTCGTTAAATTCACGAAGAAAAAAAAAAGTCATAGAAAGTGCCGTTCTATCTGTGCTTTAATGAGTTGGTTGAAATGAGGATGTTTTTTTGGCAGATGTGGAAGATCGAGCGGGTAAGGAAAAGTGTGAAAAGATGAACCGTTTGAAAAAACCGCTGATATAAAAGAGAATTCTTTTCAGGAGTAGGTCATTTATTCGGAAGTACATGAGGAGTCGGAATTCCTTTTGCTGGTTAGTAACATTTTTGAAACTTTTGTTTTGGATGTTTCGTAATTGATAACTTTAAAAAGGTTTCAAAAATTAAAGGATTCATTGTTATATCTTATTTTTTTATTATTTATTTACTTAGTAATATAATGAATATTATTTATTTATTTATTTTGTAAACATTATGTAGCAATACATGTTTAAGATTTAAAAAATGTATCTAAGGTGTTGACGGAACTTGCCTGAGCAAGATAAACTTATTTATCTAAGTGACGTTGTTTCCATGAACCTTTTTTTTTTTTAACTTAAAAAAATTGATAAGGTTTTTTTCATATAGGATAAATAGTTTTTTTAATTGAAAAAAAATTTACAGAAAGGCAAACAAAAGATCTGAAATTGCTTTTAATAGTATTAGTATTTGTGCAATTGTATCTATTGTTTACATTTTAGTTTATGTTTTCTCAATTCGCAAAATGTTCTTACAAAAAAATGCTTGACCATTCTGATATTTAATTTCCTAATACAATATGACTTCATATCATTAATTGCAAAAATATCTTAAAGCTATTTCAACATGACTCTTGTCTCTTGTTGCTTAGAATTTTGTATAAACATTATTTTTTAAATACCTTTATCAAAATATTTGCTTGCAGGGCTCGCCGATTTAAAATAGTTTGATTCAAATCAAGCTGTCTTAAATCGGTGATTGTGAAATATAAATTATTCTTTTTAAAATAATAGCTCATTTATCTATGAATGAATTGGGAGATTTTAGTTATTTGTGTTTTTTAAGAATCAAGTCACGACAGTATTACAAATTTAAAAATGTATACTTTGTTCTGCCGTTATCTACAAATTTGTACATTATTGTAATTCAAATCATAATTTTCATTACAAAAACTTCATTGTTAGTATACAATAAAGTGTGAAAATTATTTTAATATAAGAGTACGATTTATTCAAAAGTATTCACTTCAGTTTTGGAAGAAATTATTAGACATTTTGATTCAATAGAGCATCAAAGGTTCTTTTTTTAATTTACTAATGCAAATATTAATGCTGTTTGTAAAGAACTTAAGACCCAAACAAACGAATAAATAACCTTTTAAAATAGGGTCTTCAATGAACCTCCATAAAATCAAAGCAATATTCTGAAAAATACTGACCGACCAGTGAATGAACACTTCCAGTGAATGAACACCTCATATTTTGTATGAAAAAATAAGTTTTTAAAACATTTTTCTTGAATGAACAGGAAATAGTAACTTCCTTCTACACATTTCCAAAATGAAAATGGCTAGAAAATGTTACGTTTGTGTTTTGCTTGGGGTGTTCATTCACTGGGTTTGGGCACTTTTTCTCCTTTCAACACCCCCCCCCCCACAAAAAATGATCCAGAACAGTAAAAATTTACGCAATATTTTTAAAAATGACTACATATATAACCTAAAGTGTTTTTACAGTCATTTGAGAAATTCCACAATTTTTAACCATCCAATGAATTTTCGAAAATGAAATTTTGCTTAAGGCAGGGATTCAAGTGAAACACCATTTCAATCGCTTCGAATTGCAATCGCTACTGGAAGTGAATTACATTATCATCAACTTAACTTGGTACTGACGTCACTACGGGTAGAGCCAATAAGAGCTCACAAGCAGTCAGTGATCTCCTCTTATTCGCCAAGTAGGCTGTGACGTTTTATCTAGCTCGTTTTCCAAACGTCACGATGTTTTTATCAAGAAACGTTCTAATGTAATTCATTTCCAGTAGCGATTTTAATTTGCGATCGCTTGTTTCACTTGAATTCCTGCCTAAGTGTCCATTCACTGGTCGGCATACCCTATGCCTGACTTTTCATTTTAGTATTCATTGTGATCCTTAGACTTCAAAATAACCACTAATGCTTAGAAAGTTAATTGAACTTTTACCATTTTACGACTGTTTAATAGAAAACAAAACACACAAGGAAAGAATTTTTCCTACGACAAGGATTTCCCGGGAATACAGAAAAAAAATATATGTCTTTTAGCGCCAGCAACGTTTCCTTTAACAATGTAGGCTAATAAGGCTAGTTCTCCAGTAGCTATCTTCATTAGAAGATGAGACGCAAACCTTACCTTTCCCGACGCGGAACCGAGCCCCAAGTAAATATTTCCTGGTGGAAGGCGAAATTCGTTATTGCTGATTTTCGACCGGACACGACTTTCCGCTCCACAGACGATCGGGAAAT
The DNA here is from genome assembly GCA_038373865.1 of Uloborus plumipes. Lineage (NCBI taxonomy): Eukaryota > Metazoa > Arthropoda > Arachnida > Araneae > Uloboridae > Uloborus > Uloborus plumipes. The sequence continues at coordinate 6,147 of JAXGGA010007547.1, forward strand.
AATCCGCTGCGCATCAACTTTCTCCAGGAAAGTTTCGCTCTTAATAGGCATTGATGGGAAAGAGAGCTATTTGTAAAGCTTTTCATTCGAGAAAGATATAACAAGAAGTTCTGTCAAGAACTAAACGAGCCTACTTTCCCGTACATCGACATCGCCATTCTCGCATCTGATCATTATTCTCTTGATTATCTGAGACTTAAAATTATGTCAAACATACCTTTTTAGCACTTAGAGCTGATTTCGAAAAGCAAAATATACCCCTTTCATCAGATGAAATAGAAACGTAAAAAGTAATTAACGAATAAATAAAGTTTTGTCGCACCTTTTAAAGAGTAACTGTTACAGTTCCTCCGTAGAAAAAATCCTCCATCGTTTTCAAAAAAAAAAAAAAAAAAAAAAAAAATGAAATAAAATAATAATAATAATAAAATAAATAAATAAATAAATAAAAGTACAAAGAGCATCAAAACACATTTTATCAAAGAAAGAAAAAAAAAAAAGAAAAAAAAAACTCGTCCGTTAATAAAATGTCTCGAATTTCACTTTTAATCTGTTGCCAGTTGTTAAATATAAATAAAGAATAAAATGCTCTCGTGAATGAAAAATTTTTGTTACAAAAAAAACATCGTCTGCCAAAAAAAAAAAATAATAATAATAATAAATAAAATAAAGCAAATGAATAAATAAACAAAAAATCGTCTGCACAGTCAGTAATTTTTTTTTCTGAGCCTGCATATCCGCCATGTTTGCGGAGTCGGAGTCGGAATCAGAGTCCTCACAGAAGATTACTCAGAAAAGTACGTTACAAACATTATTTATCAAAACCATTTTCTTACAAAGTTAGTTTGAAGGAAATCCGACTTTAAGTTCAGGATCAACATTCAACTTAAATTCCCCGTCGACGCTAATGTTAATTTTTTTTTCTGAACGGTTCAATATTAAACGAAAAATGGTACAAATCAAAAAGCGAAATATGGGAATGTATGGGAAAGCCTCTCCGAGATCTTTCAAACAAAAAAAAGTTTATTCCATTCGGACGGTTCACTCAAAAGTTATTAGGTGGGGAAAGGTTGCTTGAGCGGTTCAATGTTGAACGAAAAATTGTTCAAATCGAAAATGTAGATACGGGAATGAAGTATCCTTGAAAAGATCTTTCGAACAAAAAAAAGTTTGTTCAAATCGGATTGTTCACTCAAAAGTTATTAGGGGTGACAGCTTGATTGAGCGGTTCAATGTTGAACAAAAAATTGTTCAAATCGGAAATGTAAATACGGGAATGAAGTACCCTTGAAAAGTTCTTTCCAACAAAAAAAAGTTTGCTCAAATCGGACTGTTCATTAAAAAGTTAGTATCGCGGGACCGGTTGTTTGAACGGTTCAAAGTTGAACCAAAAATTGTCCAAATCGAAAAATCAAATATGGGAATGAGCTTCACTCGCTGAGATCTTTCGAACAAAAAAAAATTTATTCCATTCGGACGGTTCACTCAAAAGTTATTAGGTGGAGAAAGGTTGCTTAACGGTTCAATGTTGAACCAAAAGTGTTCAAATTGAAAATTTAAATACGGTAATAAAGTATCCTTGCCGAGATGCTTCGAACAAAAAAAAGTTTGTTTAAATTGGACTGTTCATTCAAAAGTTATTAGGGGTGACAGCTTGATTGAGCGGTTCAATGTTGAACAAAAAATTGTTCAAATCGGAAATGTAAATACGGGAATGAAGTACCCTTGAAAAGTTCTTTCCAACAAAAAAAAGTTTGCTCAAATCGGACTGTTCATTAAAAAGTTAGTATCGCGGGACCGGTTTTTTGAACGGCTCAAAGTTGAACCAAAAATTGTTCAAATCAAAAAATCAAATATGGGAATGAGCTGTACTCGCCGAGATCTTTCCAACAAAAAAAAGTTTGTCCAAATCGGAATGTTCATTCAAAAGTTATTAGGGGGGGACAGACAGATCGACCGACAGACCGACCGACCGACCGACCGACCGACGCACAAATTCCCCATCTCAATACCCTACTTTCAAATTTTTAATTTTTCGATATTTATTTTACCTTTTTATTTTTTTGACTTGGCGATATTTTTTGGACTTGGCGATATTTTTTTTAACTTGGCGATATTTCTTAGACTTGGCGATATTTTTTAGATGCATTAAGCTACTTTTAATACTTTTTTCGTCTTTCTTTTATTTTTAAACGGGAAAGTAGGCTAAAAATCAATTTATTTCTTCGTTTGATCTGTGCATTGCAAAAAATGAACTGTTGTTTTTACAGTATAGTACTGGCAGTCAAGTTTCCAGTTTAAAACAGTAAAATGCAAGGCAATAAACAGTTAAATTAGCAATTTCACAGTTTATTACTGTAAACGTACAATTTCACAGTTTATTGCTGTATAGTTAGCAATTTTTACAGCTCATTATTATAAATTAGCTGTATTATAGTGTAAAAACAACATTCATTTTTTACAGTGTAAGTAAAAAAATCTAAATACTTGGTTCCAAGTAAAACATAAGGAATTTCGTGAATGTTTGGTGATTTGTTAAATTTCAGCATTTAACTCACATTTGGTTGAATTTTTGATATTGATTAAAAATCAGGCCCTGAAAGCATTTTATTTGATACGTAGTGCAATTTGCGAAATTTTGCACTGCGTAATAATTATTAAAATACTTTATTTACTGATTACTTTAAGCTCTTTATCATTCATCAATATAATATTGACTATTTCACTGGATATTAACGAGATACTTTATTTTGTACCGATCTCCACGTTTATATCATTTCTAGTCGCTGCCTCAGTCCTAAACCAAATATTACTCTCCAGATAAATTTAAAGTACTCACAACTACTACGTATATTTCTGGGTTTTATTCTGATTATATATTTTAATATAACGATTCTCGAATGCATGAGTGTTGCCAAAATCCTTGTGGATGCTTTTAATAAAGGTAAAAATGCTTCCTGCTATTTAAAAACTATCCATTTCCAAACGACATACTGAAAGACAATTAATATTTTTGATTTAATAATCTATACTCCTACAGGAGTTAGAATTTATTTTAATCATGAACTTAAATCATCAAAATCATAAACAAGATTTCTATGTATTGGCTTTCTACTTAACTTGACTTATTTAGACATTCATAATGCATTGATCCTTTGCATTTGAATGGTTCAATTTTCTTAATTCAAAATATTTCATACTACGATTTTTAAAAACATAATTATAAATTTCTTGGTCATCCAAATCAAAAGCTTCTGATGATTGTTTATCACCCATAATTGCAAAATATTGTACGCACGTGTTTAGGACGTGCAATAAACTCCTTATTCAATGCAGAAAAAAACTAGTAATTTTAGTTTCTTACTGTAAAGTTCGAAATTTGACAGCTTATTGCAGTAAAATTTAGCTGTGTTACAATGTAAAAACAACAGTATAATATGGCAGCGGAGGTTCCAGTTTTAAACTGAAAAATCCACGGTAATAAACTGTAAAATTAGCAATTTTGACAGTTTAAGGGGTTACAGTACCTCAAAAATGACCAAAAGACCAAAAAAAAATTTATTGCTTATTTCAAAAGTAAGAGTTATTTAAAACACTCAGAAAAAATAGCATTGTTCTAGCTAAATTATTAACAAAGTTATGAGTGACTTTAGGGCATGCATGCTATGTGTTCTAATGGAAAAGCCAAACTTTAAAGTGCTTTTTCTCGGTAATCAGTTTTTAGTGTTTCTATGTTACTGGAAATGCTAAGAATTTTTTTCTATTAAAGATATAACTTTAAAGCAATATTTTTTGCACTCAGGATAATATATTTCACAAAACTGTGCATTGAATAAGCGTTTTATAAATTACAAAAATTTTTAGAGTTTGTCAAACCTCGAAGAACAAAATTTTCTAAGAATTTTTTACATAAAAGGTCACAAAATATTTTTTAATCAAAATATAAGAAAATTAACGCACAGATTTGTTGAGGTAATCCTTGTGATCATTTCGCAAAAAGAAATTTTGAAATTAGTGCAAAAACAAAAAAGCCTTAGGTTTTTTTAAAAAATTGAAATTTTCTTACATTTTTCAAATTTTCAAAAAAAGTTTTCAAAATTTTTAATGTTTGAAAATAAATTATTGATTGTTAAACAAGTGCAGAAACAAATATTTCAAAGAATTAACTTTTTTACTTAAATTAAAGAAATTTGTCAGAAAGGTACTGTAACCCCTTAATACTGTAAAAGTAGAAATTTTACTGTTTATTACTATAAAATTAGCAATTTTTACAATTTATTACTATAAAATTAGCTGTATTATATTGTAAAACCAACATTCATTTCTTACAGTGTAGTATTTTTGAAATACATGCCCTGTTTTCTTTTCCAGCCGCCCAAAATGATTTCGAGTGCAAAACTTGTTGCCCTCTGCCTTGTGGCATTGTTGTCCACGGCCGGAATGGTCCATGGAGGCCATCATCATGACAATCATGGAAATTTAGGACAGATCCTCGTCGCAGGCCTCATCGCTAAAATGTTGTCTGAGCATCATCACAAAGGCCATCATCATCACCAGTCTCATCCCATATTCATTCCCATCCCCGTTCATCACGGACATCATCGAAGGAGGTGATCGAACGAGGATCCCGTGATATTTGTACATAAAAAATAATGCATGTATCTCCATCATTTTTTTTTTTAAATAAATACCTTGTGAATCGATGAACGTTTTAATGTATTAATAAACAAATTTACAGGCTGAACACGTCGTATATTTTTTTTTCTCTCGGCAATATTTTTTTGCCACTGAGCTTAACTGTGGAAGGTCATATTTTTTAATTTAAAAAACTATATCACATGTTTAGCTGCATTTTAAGTTTTTGTTAACAACATCGGATCATTTACGATACCAGAAAATACTAACCTTTTGTTTTTCAAATTAATGCGTACTTTTAGAATCAACGCAGCTTAATAAGGAGAACACTTCTTCAATGCACCATTTATATCGTGTAGTCGAAAAAGTCGTGTAGTCGAAAACTCTATGTTATTTTAGAAAGATGTTAATTAAGTTAGCTTTGCACAGCCTTCTGAATCACTACTTTTTGATTCATTTTAGTAAACTAGAACGATTGGATTGAACATTAAAAAAAATAGTAGTAATAATTAAATTGTATTTCAGTTTTATATAATTGTTTTTTTTTTCAAGCAAAGTTAACTAACTACCCTTATAGAAATTAGTGCTACTGACAGCAAAGAATCGTGCATGAAGTTTTTTCCTTGAGTGGTTGTATACTTACTTACGTATTTGTCACATTGACAACATTAGTTCCCCTTCTTTTATTCACAACGCATGTTAAAACCAAGAAGCCCTTCCAAAAAAAAAAAAAAAAACTTTTCGCCATGTTAAGGTATGTTCATGCATCAAAGAAAAATTATTGTTTTTTTTTTGTTAAGGTATGTTCATGCATCAAAGAAAAAGGATCGTTTTTTTTTTTTTTTTTGCATTTAAAATATTACTTATCTCATACCAAAAATCTCCAATACATTTTTAAGTACATTTTCAATTTTTATGCTAATAGAGGTCCCAAGTGTGACTGGAGTCAGTGCATTGAATGCAACAAATGGTTGCATGAAGATTGCAATGATGATCATTTGTATTGAGTGAAATTTTGTGTAGGCTGTCATTCAAATTTGTGCTGCTATTATTTTTTTCAAATCAAATATGACTAAATTTCAATTTGTTTCCTTTTGTTATTATGTTCACACTTAAGTTTTTAATGTTGGTCTTATTTTTTATTTATTGGGGTGTAATGGCATCTTTCCCCATAACAGGTGGCATCTTCCCCGTATATATGGGGAAGATGCCACAAATAAATGACTTTCTGCAACATTAAATTCTGACTTAATTTTATACTTTGAAGAGTATTCACTGGTATTTATGATTAACTAAATTGTTGAAAAATAAAGTGTATTTGTTTGCATGGACTTGTTATTGCAATTTAAACTGTAATTATCGAAAATTCCTTAACTGTGGCATCTTCCCCCCATTTACCTTACTTTTCTTCGTACATTTCAAAGTAAAACGCAAGAGCAGAGGAAGCAGAAGAAAAATGAAACAATGTTACTAATGAAATTTTAGAACATTTAACGGAATATTGAATGGAAGTGTCTTGTTATTGTGCAAAATGAAAGACAATATTTTTCTTCAGATATTTCATGGAAAGACACAAAACCTGCAAATAAAATAGAGTTGCGGAATCGGAGGAAAAAAAATCTACTCCGACTCACAAAATTTTAACGTATTCTATTCCGAATCCTTTACTCCAAAATCGGACCGATTGTGTGACTCCACAACATTGCCAAAAAGTGGTGCTGCACTATGAAAAATGAATGCTGTTTCTATAGCAAAATACAGCTAATTTTGTAGTAACAAACTGTAAAAATTGCTAATTTTACAGTAATAAACTCAAAATTGCTAATTTACAGTAATAAACTGTAAAATTGTAAATTTTACAGTAATTAACTGATTAATTAAGATTCCTAATTTTACAGTTTATTACTGTGAATTTAACAATTTTAAACTGGAACCTCTGCTGCTCGTATTATACTGTTGTTTTTACAGTATAATACAGCTAATTTTGTGATAATAAACTGTAAAATTGCTAGTTTTGAAGTTCATGACTGTGCATTTTACAGTTTAAAACTGGAACCTTTGATGCCAGTATTGTACTGTAAAAACAACGGTTTATTATTTGCAGTGTTTACTCCAAAATCAATCCGACTCCCTGGTTCTGCAACGTTGGCAAAAAGTAGTGCTGGCCCCTTTTTGAATCGAGGTCTTTGTATCTCTTCTGCTGTCACGTGGCTGAGATTGATATGTTTACATAAAACGCACGAAAAGTAGAAACGCCCTCTATCTTTGCATAATTTATTTACAATATATTTATTTGTGAATTATTATAGTTCTAGGATTTTTTTTTATTCTTCCACATTGCATTTCTTCCTGTTTGAAAGTATAAGTATATTACACTCCAACTACAGATTACTAAAATTTCGATATGTATTCGTCATCTGCACACTTCAGTCCTTCCAGCCGTGATGTGAACTGTAAACAGGAAAAGGGATCGGTACAGGAATCGCAGAATGATGACTGTGATGTTTCCTCTCCGACAGCAGTTTGGCCACCAAGCCGGCAACTAAGATGCTGGCGAAGTCGCTGTCATCATCACCTTTCCCGCCTCCCCTCACGAAAGAAGTGAGTGCGATGAAAACTGTCACGAAGAGTAATAGGTTTTTCATCTGTAAAGAAAGTAGGAGATAAGTCTGATTGAATTTTCTTTTCTTAAGAAATTGATAAAAAAGTTATAGTTGAAATATATTACTTGCTTATACCTTTCTTTCATCTTAAATAGCTATGCATGAATTAAAAAATATATATTTGTGCGTAACATTTTTGCACAACCTTACTACAATGCATTCTCACTTATGCGCTGACCGAGGGACCAACCGAAAAAAGGCGTATAAGTGAGAGACGCATAAGTGAAAAAGCCTACTCAAAAGACTAAAACAAAGCATAAAACTTATCGAGAGCATGTATAAGAATGTTTCTATACAAAAAAGGTTAATAACAATAACACTTTCGCAATTACTGCAACTAAAAACGCAATTAATATGACAATAAGAAAACAAAAAATAGAGCATACCAAAATAACAATCTGTTGCCTTTTAAAATATTCTATAACAGATATTTGTTTTTGTCGTTGTAATAAAGGAAAGAGTTTTTTCAAGTATACAGGGATAAGAAAAGGGAGTTTGGAAAACATTGCCGAGTAGCCTTTACAGCTTCTAATTCTTTCATATGATTTTGAGAAACTTTTGCTTTACTAATTATGTGTATTATAGCTGTAGTCAAATCAGCAGAGATATGTCTTCAGTCCCTACACGTGCATTTCCCATATTAAAAGTCGAAATGGGCCTCAAAAATTTAGAGAAGCATATTTTCGAACTTTTTATCTTAATTAACAATTAAGCATCGTAAAAATCGAGAAAAAAGCTGATTTTTGAAAGAAAAAAAGTCCAATTATTAATATATTTTAATTTTTTTATTCGAAGTGTCAAATATAATGTTGAAACATCAAAATAGTTTACATCTTTGCATTATTTCCAATCCTCTACTTTATCCTTAGAAAGATTTTTTTTTATGGAATCGATTACTTTAATTCCATATTCCATATTACCACTGTCATGACTTTTCCCTCTGCTAAAAAATGTCAACGCTTTATTAAAAAAAAAAAAAAAAACTAACAAGATCTCTCTATACAGCTACACCTATTCTACTGCACGGTATTCTTATTCGAGAAATGCTTAGTTCAATTTTGAATGGTTCAATAAATACTAAAAGTTTGCCCGCAGAGATATGGAAGGCATACAATAACTCCCTATTATCTGAAGGCCTAAATCTCCCTTTTTTGCAATTACTACCATAATAGAAGTTATTTTCGGGATATAAATTGAGTTTTTGACCTTTTTTACTTATAACTAATTTTATCTGAACATGGTAAACTCATTGGTAGATTCTGAATAGAATATAGAAGAGTCTGCTCATAATTTAGCGAATTTATACACAATTTTTGGTAGGGAAGACAATGTCGATTAAGATAATATCACTAAGTTTGTTGATTACCACACTGTAAAAAATAGATGATGCTTTTACAGTATAATACAGCTCAGTTTACAATAATTTTACAGTAATAAACTGTAAAATTGCTAATTTTATAGTCGTAGACTATATGCTGGTTAACGTAATAAACTGTAAAATTGCTTGTTTCACAGTTTATTACTGTGTATTTTAGTTTTAAACTGGAACCTTTGCTGCCAGTATTATACTGTTGTTTTTACAGTATAATACAGCTAATTTATAGCAATTAATTGTAAAATTGCTAGTTTTACAGTGATTAACCGTAAAAAAGCAAATTTTACGGATTAATACTGTGTTTTCAGTTTTAAAATGGAACCTATGCTGCTTGTATTATACTATAAAAACAACAGCTTTTTTGGCAATGCACCATAATTACTTGGAGAGCTTAACTAATGAATAAATGAGGTGGTTAATACAAAGATGAGCCACAACGTACATTAGTCTCACTTTAAAGGTCTTATTTAGCATTCAGACGAAGAACTCGTATCAACTTATGATAAAACAATTAAAAAATAAAAACTTCAACATCAAATGGAAGTTTTTCCATACAAAAACACAGAATATTTGACTAATTTTCTAAGGAAACACATTTACAAACTTGTAAGCAGTGAAGAATTGTATTAATTTATCAATTACTTTGCTTATGTTGCCTTTGATCTGTATAAATAGTTGAAATGCATATTTGTGGCTTTTTGTTCTACATTTTCAGTCCTGCTGGTTATCCTCAAGACCAGTAATCCAAAAAATAGCGGTTTTGAAAGCGAGAGAAATATAATCGCCCTGGTTTTCAGAAAAGTCCAATCAATAAAACTTAGGAAACACATGATGTAAAAATAGTACCTCAACTTGCTAAAAATAATAGTTAAGCTTAAAAAGGATTTACATATTCCTGTAGTTTCAAACAAAGCATGTGTTCTTTGCACAGTCAATTAGCTAATAACCCGTTTTTCATAAAATACAGACATTTCAAATTTATTTTTCATAAAACGGGTTCAATTATCATGCTGTAATTGGATTTATCAGTATTTTGCTCAACCGTTGAAATGTATTTTTACACGAGATTATAACATCCTGAATATCAGGAAAGTCTTTACAGAGCTTCATGAAACCATTAAATACGTGTCTGTATTTATAAGGGCTGCGACATCAATGTCGATGTTTTGGAAACATCGATGTTTTTGTAAGAACATCGATGATTTTACCATCGATGTTTGAGGTTCGATGTTCTTCCAACATCGATGTTTTGAGTTCGATGTTAGTTTTATATTCCGACAAATAAATCCAAAGAAAAATATACAGGGTGTCCACTCCAATCGTGGACCAATAGCTAATTTCTAAACCGTTAGAGATAAGCATATAGTTTATTTAGGAAAAAATCTCCAAATTTTGAAAGGAATTTTGGGTCTATTCAATGTTTTTCAAAAAATCAAATTTTGAAAGAGTTACGAAATTTAAATTTTTATACAGCCCCCCAGTCCTATCAATCATATTTAGTAAAACATTTTTGACACTGTAATGTTTAAAACTAAAAAAAAATCACTCCTCTACGACAAAAATTGACCGAGTTATGACGTTTTGAAAAATCAAGATTTTGCATTATTTCATGACGTCATCGAGAGATCACTTAAGGGACCGTATGCGAAATCCTTCAAAATCTTGATTTTTCAAAACGTCATAACTCGGTCAATTTTTGTCGTAGAGGAGTGATTTTTTTTTAGTTTTAAACATTACAGTGTCAAAAATGTTTTACTAAATATGATTGATAGGACTGGGGGGCTGTATAAAAATTTAAATTTCGTAACTCTTTCAAAATTTGATTTTTTGAAAAACATTGAATAGACCCAAAATTCCTTTCATAATTTGGAGATTTTTTCCTAAATGAACTATGTGCTTATCTCTAACGGTTTAGAAATTAGCTATTGGTCCACGATTGGAGTGGACACCCTGTATGATAAGCATACTTATTGAAAAGTTTTCATCCTTAATCAGAAGCTGCAATACCTCATTGCAAAAAATGTTTATGATTATTATCGATGTTTTGCTCTCGATGTTTCCGAAACATCTATAATTTTTTGCCGTTTTTTTTTTAAATGTCGTTTAATGATCGTTGTTTCACGTTCAATGTTTTTTTTTTTTCGTCCTTGGATATCCTTTTTACGTTTTAGCAATAAACAATAAAAATATTCGATGAAAAAGATTCATCTTTCTTTATCCACTAGTTGCAATATCTACGAAATTGGATTTTTTTAAATAACTAACGATGATTTACTGTCAATAATTTTTAAACGTCATTGTTTTGCATTTGATATTTTTTTTCGATGATATTTTACATTTCAATAAAATACAAGTTTTAGAAAAATATGCGCCAAAAATTTACGCAGTTAATCAACAGTTGCAATATATATCTCACTGAAAACAATTTTCTTAATTGACATAGATGTATCACGGTTGATGTTTCCCCAGGAGACAAAAGATAATCTAATTGAGTGCTATAAAAAGAGGTGCTTTTAATGGGGAGTAACTAAATAACTGATTATTCAAATGTGTAAGCAATTTATAAAAAAAAGATCAATATTTTGAAAAATCGATGTTTGAAAATATCGATGTTTTTTAGTCGATGTATCAATACCATAGATGTCATTATTTTCCAACATCGATGTCTTGAAAAATCGATGTTTTACCTTCGATGTCACACCCTTAGTATTTATAGATACGTTAATTTTAAATTTAATGCGCATTATCCTTTATCTGGGATTTGTCAATTGATTATGTGTCTTTAAAAAGAAGTAAATACTAAAAAGGACTCTTTTTTAAGTTTAAAACCAATGTTTTATAGAACAACCTATTTAGTAGTAAAATTCAACATAAAAAATACTAAAGTTTACAAATACCTTTGTGCTATAGATGCAAAGAAAATTACAACGTTAAGAAGGCACTGCTTATTCAGTTTTGGTCTCCACATCTTAAGAAAGATATTAATTTACTGGAAAGGGTTCAAAGGCGGGCTTCAAGGATAGTAAATGGGCTTACAGATTTAGATTATGGTTCCAGGCTTAGAATGCTTAAGATGTACAGTCTTGAGCAAAGGAGAGTTAGAGGGGACATGATCCAGTTGTTTAAATTTATCAAAATGAATTATGTTGATGGGCTAAATTTTTGTTTGGAAAGCAGGACAAGGGGACACTGTTTTAAGCTATTTAAGTCTCAGGGAAACCTAGAGGTGAGGAAAAATTACTATTTCAGTAGGGTTGTGAGAACCTGGAACAGCTAACCGGAAGAGGTTGTTATGAGTAAGGGAGTTGATAGCTTTAAGAGGGCCTTGGATATTTATTGGGGATTGTAATATTCGACTAGGACCAGCCTAGTTGGGCCTAGAGCCTGTTGCTGGTCGTCATCTTTTGTATTTGTATTTGTATTCTTTCCTTCTTAACGTTGTAATTTTCTTTGCATAAAAAATACTGTTCTTAGATGCTTAGTTGGTTATTGAGTCACACAAATCAGTACATACGTTGGTGATTCGCAAAATTAGGGGTACTTTTTGCCCTATTCGAAATGCTTTGCATACGAAAAAAAAAGAGGAAGTTGGAGGGGACTAGTTAATAGGGTTAACAAATTTGTTCGACATGTCACATCAGCGAAAACTACAAAATCATATTGTATATACCACAGATAAGTGATTATTGATGAATTGTATTCACTTTTAGTTTTATTGCCTTAATTACCTGCGTTGATTGACTCGTCCATTTCCGAGAATACATGCGGGAAATTGCGAGAATTTTTATAACAAAAAGATTCTATCACAAACCTGTCACATTTTATCTCGATTAACTTTTTAGTGCTGCCATCTGTACACAACTGAGGTAAATGTTAACTACTGTTCCGTTCGCGTGTTCACTGTCATCTCTATTGATTAATTTTAATAAAAATCAATTGAATGGCACAATCGGAGGGTCATTTCGCCTAATTGCCAAACATCTTGATTCATTAATGTATCTAAATGTAATCCCCTCCCCCTTTCGACTAAGAGAAATTCTTGTTGTTCTACTAAGTCCTGACAAAAAACTTTATTTTAAATAGAACGAGAATTTATGAAAATTAACTTGTTATTAAACTAGTATTATACTGCTTACATATAATCAGTAAACTTTGAACTGAAATTAATTCAACAACAAGTAACGCTTTCAAAATCAAACTAAATTTCAACTGCTTGCTCTAACAAAACGGGCATTTTACAGACGTGACACCAAGGGCGGATCCAGAAATCTTTCAGGGGAGGGGGGATTGATTTTTCTTTCTTACTTCTTAATATGCATGCTAGTTTACAAATATTGATCGCAAAGGATTTGGACTTCCGTTCCAAACCATTTTTGGCGGAATCTCTTCCCCGAACTTAATTAAAACTCTTATAAAATTGCATTTTAGAGCTTCAACATTGTAAGGGGTGCCCCAAGAGCGGGCGATCGCCAAAATTTGCCCTTCCCTTGTATTTGTCTTTGCGCTACACACTTTTGGAGATTTTTTTTTTTTTTCACAAAAGCAGCTCCAGAACAATGTTCCATCACCAATTCACAACATATTGATACACGCAAATACCAAATATTTATTACATATTTTACTGAATCATCATAGGTAAAAAATCAGCAATTACTTTTTACTAAACATTACAAAATGAGTATACTCTTAAGGATTTTTCTAGTATTGCGAGTTTTTAATACACTTTTATTACTTTCACATGGTGGGTTTGTTTGTTTATATGCGACTCCGAATAAAAGAAAAAATTCACGTTCTTTACAAATATAAAAGTAATATATTTAATACTATTATTAATACGAAAGGCTGAACTATATTACATGTTGAAGTATTATAAGTGCACGTAAACTTAGCAAATAATTAATAGTTTTGAAAATCAGAGGAAAATCAGTTAGAGTATCATGAAATATAGTTGTTTAACCTTTAGTATAAATGATAATATTAAGTATATTACTTTTATATTTGAAAAGAAAAAACTCTCTAACAGCGTATTTTTTTAATATTTTTAAACTACAATTAGATTATTTATTAAGTTATCTTCCCCTACTTGGTCATTTAATACCGCATTACCTAGGCAGAAATATTGGTGGAGAAAGTTATAACAACAATGATAATAAAAATAATAAGTTTGAGACAGGGACATCATTTCAAGTTTTTTCAGGAGGGGGGGGGGGCAAAGGGTCCAAACTCAATGCAATTTCATTGGAAAACATCAAAAGCCACGCCCACTTATATGTAAATACATTGATTTCTCAAAGTCGGACCCCTAAATGACGGACCTGGTTTGAGAAAGCAGCTAACCAACTTTCATATACTGCAAAAAATGAACTGTTGTCTTTACAGTATAATTCTGGCAGCCGTAGTTCCAATTCGTTTCGTTTGGGGCTATATGCCCAGGTTTTTGATGAGGACTACAATCTAGTGTCTTGCTTCCATTACACATGATTATTTATCACATATATCTTATACAGACAATGTATGAAAGAGTTACATCACAAAAGGAGGAAAATACATCCGGAGCGAGGGTGGGAGTCGGACCCACCGTCTCAGAGTTATTGGCTACACGCCTTAGACCTCTCGGCCACTGAGACCCTTTAGTTCCAATTTAAAACTGCAAAATACACAGAAATGAACTGTAAAGCTAACAATTTTACAGTTTCTTACTGTAAAGTAAGCAATTTAGAGTTTATTGCAGAAAAATTTAGTAGTATTATACTGTAAAAACAACAGTATATTATTGACAGCAGTGATTCTAGTTTAAAACTGTAAAATTGGCAATTTTACAGTTTAGTTAAGTAAAATTAGCAATTTTACAATGTATTATTGTAAAATTAGCGATTTTTACAGTTTATTACCGTAAAATTAGCTGTATTATACTGTAAAAACAACATTCATTTTTTACAGTGTAGATGTAATTTTGCTGAGCTTTAAAAAGTTTTTAAGTTAAAAATCAAGCCTGAAAACTAAGAAAATCTGATTCAAAAAATTGAACATCGGATTATGCAGCATCTGAGATACATATTATTATTTCTAAACAAAATCAATTTTTGCAATATTAACAGATGGGTCAATTAAGTGGACATTGCGGCAGTGAAGTTTTTAATGTTGGTTATTTTTATGAGTATTTTCCTCATTTTGTGCGATTCTCATAATTAAGGTAAATTTTTTCGGGAAGGAGGGGGGAGGCACGTCATTACAAGCTGTCCCAGGGAGGGGGGGGGGGCAAAGAGTAAAATCATAATACAATTTCACCAGAAAACAACAAAAAGCACGCCCAATTATAGGTAAATACGTTGATTGCTCAAAGTCAATCTGCCCCCCCCCCCTAAATGGCCGACCTGGAGGGGGGATATACAATTTCTCCTAATTAAAATGAGCAAATATGTTATTTATACGGATAAAACTTTTTAAAAAAGGGGGCATGCAAGGTGGAGGGTTATACTAGATGTAAGTTATTTACACAAAGCACGTTCATGTAAATTATTGCAGCAAACATTCATTAAAGAAATTTCAAGCAGAGAAATATATTAAAAACTCAACATACCTTCTACTTCTGAATTATAAGCTCTTGTTCGTTTTGAAGACTTGTTTCTTGATAGGTTATAGCACCAACCCAGATCCACAGTATATATAGAAAATTATTTTTTCGCCTCACTTGAGATCATTCCCGTTGTGACAGTGGAAACTTCATATCCGTAAAGAAACGCACTGATCATTTCTACTATTTTAAACTTAGGCAGGAAAGGAAGTTTCTTTTTACCAACGTCTGTCTAAGAGAAAATTTTATTCAACCGAAACCACAGTGAGCTAAAGGTGCCACAAATCTAAACTTTTTTTATATAGCTTGCTAAAGATCGGAAATATCCTCTATTAGTCTCAATTTATGGCTCCGGTTTCAAGTGGGAAATCATGTGCTGACAGAACTGCTGTCAAAGTCGATCGGATGTTTCAAATAACATTTTGGGTGGAATGACTTTGTTTGTAAAACTTTATATAAAAGTATAAAAATAGTATTAAAGTAAGCTAGGTACTTTCTGATGTAGAGAAAATTGGTATCAAGTAATGCTGTGAAAACATTTATATTTTTTATTTTTTAATGAAAGGCCCAAAGGTGTTGAAGACTTTTAAGTTTCAGCTACCAAATAAAGCTCCGATTTTTGGTAAATAGTAAAAGATTATCCTAATAAATGATGGCTGAAACCATAATGGAAAAAAATAATAATTAACATCTTTAGCAACTTCTCTCCGTTTTACAATGTTTTCTAAAAATTTACGAACCATTAAACAAACTTAGTCAAATAACGATATTTTTGGGAAGTTACAGTGACCTCTCGTAACCGCCCATCGGGACACCCTTTCTTACAGTACATTGAAGCAAGCGATTACATTAAGTCTCACAAGAGACAAACTTTAAAACTTTCACAGACATAGTTGGATATTTTCTTAGGTTATTGCAAATATTAAAAACAAGTGTTAATCAATAATATTAGTAAAGTTCAAACTTTCTAAAGTGGGGATGGGGCGGTACTTTGAGGTGCCGAAAGGAGAGGCAAGGGTTCCACGAAATGTCCATGGTTTCAATATATTCATACATGATAGAGATAGAATAGGGTGGCGTGCGAAAATTCTAATGCTATCAAACTTCCCAAAGAGCTGCAAAAGTTGAGAGCCCCTGATTTAGTTCCTTTGTCATGTACATGACAGCTATAACTGTATTAAAAACACAGTTATATCTGTCATGTACTTAGCAGGAGTAGTATTTGTCGCATATTGTTTAGATTTTTATTCTTTTTTTCCACATGAAGCAATATTTTTTTTCCTTTAAATTAATCATTGTTTTAAAATAATTGAAAAAATCCGGGTAAATGAAATATAATATGCTTGTGCTTTAAAGGTTTACAATGCCATTTTTAAAGAAAGTTTTCCACAGATTCTTCAATTTTCTTGACACGTAAGACGAACAAATGCTCATATAAATTTTCAAGTGGGGTCAGTCCATGTGCAGACACAAAATGAGTTCTGTTCCAAAGTTTTTTTTTCTTCAAAAAAATTACGCTAAATCCTATGGTGGTGAAACCCACGAAGATCAATTTGTAAAACATTTTGTCCGTTATTAACCGAGATATGTACGTACAGTGGAAAAATCTTGAATTTGAAAAATAATTATCACGTATGTCAATACAATTTCAACATTTGTCTTGCAAATTGAGATCAACATGTTATTCATTTTCTTCATATTCTCTTTCGCAGTATGTGCATTTAAATTGTTGAAAGAAGTAGTTGTATTTTCTTGTATTTAAAGGCAAGTTGTGATCTCTTTTACTTTAAAAATGTTTGTAATACGTGAAAATTTTGTTCCAAATTATAAACTCATTCTTTCCCATTGATCTGGAATAAGCGAAAGATAAAATCAAAACTTCTGCAGGTTCAGTAAACATTTTAAAACTAATTTATTTATAAATTAAAAAAAATATGTGAAAGTGAAATTTTTGCATTTTTGAATTTAGTTTAATTTAAAGTTGTGAAGTTACACAGCTAATATTAATATCTTTCACGCTTTCTGTTAGAAAAATGTTTTTATATTATTGGTAGCATTATATTAAAAAAAAAAAAAAAACTTTTTTTTCACAAATTGTCATTATACAAAATGTTTATGTTAAAAATAAAAAATATTACCTTGAATAGTTTAGATACAGTAAATGGGAAGCAAACTGTCCAAAGAATTCGATCAAAACATAAAATTGTGCCATAGGTAGACAAAATAAGGTTAACTTTTAAACACAGACAATATTGATCTTACGTAGAATGTTGAATTTCATTCAAATGTGATTTTAGCCACATAAAACAAAGTGATTTTCCCAGAAAATTATGCATTAAATTAATGTTGTCAGAGATGACAATCACTTAAAAAATGTATTTTTAAAGAAGGACAAAACACCAATTAGATAACAGAATTTATTTCTTTATCAATTTCAATACCCATATCGATTTCTCAAACAATACATATGAGACGATGCATTTTGGTTACATAATATTGTCAAGAAAGTAACGTGTTCTGCGTTTGCAGGATGCTGCAAGAGATAATAATTTACAAAAGAAATTTCTAGAGTGTACAATGGCATGATTTTTCAAAGCTGACTAGGAAAAAAATCATCCATGACTGCACTAAAATATCGATGACTGCTATTTCTATTCATAAGATGTAAACGAACTTAATGCAGAATGAAAATTATTGCTCTATCATATCTATCAAATACTGCAGTGAAATCTTTCATTTATTTATTTATTTATTTATTGTTTTGTTTTGTTTTTTAGTCTAAAGTTAAAAAATCAGATACATACCTCCTTGAAGTTGACACCAAAACTCACATTTAGACCAGACGAAGCAATTTGAACAATTATAAGTAGGATTGCTCCAAGCATAACACAGCCAATATTTAGAAAAGTGCCAATTTAAAGTTGGAGTTTTCTGTCAAAAAAATTTTTTTGCAGAAAAAAAAACTAATATTGGATTTTAAGTCTAAATTGGGTCTAAATGCAAGAAAATAAAAGGGGGGAGGTCAAGGAAGTTATTTACCCCCTCCTTAGATTACTCACTTTTAAGCCGTTACAGATCGGATGAATGTTACAGATCTGATGTTAATATGAGCTACATATTTGAGTTTATGCTTTCAGTCTTCGTTAACATCTCTAAATATGATATCATTTCCTTGCATTTTTAACATAGAATTAAGATAATTGTATTAAAATATATATATTAGGCTAAAAAATCAAATTTCATTATAAAAAAAGCATTTCTTGGAAATAAAAATGAGCGATAAGGTTTTTAGATAAAATAAATTATGAGATTACC
Organism: Uloborus plumipes; assembly: GCA_038373865.1. Taxonomy (NCBI): domain Eukaryota; kingdom Metazoa; phylum Arthropoda; class Arachnida; order Araneae; family Uloboridae; genus Uloborus; species Uloborus plumipes. Next base: position 24,709 of record JAXGGA010007547.1, read on the forward strand.
AAATCCAAGCTAATAAAACATTTGTTTTGTTTTGAAACAACACACCACTTCAACTTTTTCATCACACAACTCTGCTGCTTGCTTTTCTTTAATTAGTTGCAGGAAATTTAATTTCTTGATCAGAAATTCAAATTTAGCATGCTAGTTATTCTCTAGTTATTTAGCAAAGTTATGAGAAATTGAAGCACCAAAAAAAAAAAAAAAATAATAATAATAATAATTAATTAACTTAATTTTTGCAGTGTCAATTTTTCTTATTTTACTAACTTCTATTGTTAGGTCATACGAACCACAAATGAAGCAATTGTACTAAAACTCATTGCTTTTCATTTTTTAAGAACTAAAATATTCAATATATGTGGCTAAAACCTATGATTTTTGCTTTTTGTAATTTTGAAACGTGTGAGTTTTTCTGTAACATATTCGCTGTTTTTCAATGTTACCGCTCTGACTGTTACCGATCTGACAAACTGACAAGGTTTTTTTTTTATTTCCGAGTCGATCGCACTAAACCAAAATCAAACACGTGGTTTTTTCACTTGTAATAAAAGACTATACTTATATATGAAATAATTTTTAAAATAATAAAAACTGCGCATTTTAGAGCGTGTTACCGATCTGATGACTCAAATGACACACATTTTATAAAATCACTTTTAAAAATCTTACCTACAATTTTAGATGCAGAAATGCAAATTTTTAATTACGATTTGATAAAACATCCCACCAGGTACTCAGTATCACGTGGTATAGGTGCAGGAAATGATTTTGGGAGCCTAAACATAGATCGGAAGTTATTGTTACCACTCTGACGGCGGAACTTGGGACACGCTTATTTCGCATCGGCTAGAAAATCAGAAATCAATTAAAACAAAAATGAAGTAAAATATTAACAAAGGGGTAAAAATAGAATCGTTTTTTGTGCAAGTGCGTTTTTTTGGGAAGTTAGAAAGTGCGCATGACCTGTTTGCACGCTAAGCTTTGCTACTGTGGACACGTTACCGATCTCATTTTTGATGTATAAAAACAATATTTTCTGAAGAAAAAAATTTTTTTTTTTCTGATGTTATTAGATGAAATGAAAGCAGAACCTTTTCTTCTTTCTGGGGAAAATAATTTTTTTTAACTAGTTATTGAAATACTAGTGAAAATTCCCTTGGGACTCAAATTGGCACTTTTCTAAATATTTGCTCAACATGCAATAATACATGGTTTCAAATATAATAATATTTGCATTACAGCTACAGTAGAGCCTCATTAATCTGGACTAATAGAGGATCCAGGTGATTCGAATTAATGTAAGTATGGATTAAACAAAAGAACCAATAAACTGAGCAAAGACACATAAACCTCCCACAGTATACAGAATAAACTATACTTCGAATTCATGTGAATGAAATATAAAGTCGCATAAGAGAAAATTACAAAAATACAAAATGCGGCTAACAAAAATACCTTAATGAGAACTCGCCTTTTATTTATACAGTATGTATATCTAAATGGCTGTTCGGATTTTGCAAAGCCCAATTTCATAGGGTCCGCGATTGATGAGTGTTTACTGCTTGCCTGCTTGCTTCGAATACTATGCTTCTGTTGTTTACATAAAACCACATAACTAAAACTATACAGAACATATTGTAGGTAGTAGGCACCATTATTAATCATTCTGTCCGAAAAAAAAATTCCTCGTATCGTGAACACAAGTTGATTTTTCAAGGTCTTGAGTTCTTTCTTAGTTATCAGTTTTCAACCACAGCTATGTCCTCCTCCCTCCGAGAGTAATTTTGCAATGAGTCCGGCCACCAAAATTTCAGACACTCCGGAGTGTCCGCCTCCTCCAAAGAGACCTTCCATGATATGCATGGCGTCAGCTACTGATGCCAATAAGAAGAGAGCAATAATAGCAAGAGCTATAGCAGCCAGTGTCTTCATTATTTCATTTAGTGCAGGAGAAACGCTGTTGGGAAAGGAAAAATCATTTAGTATATTTTAATAAGCTTATATGAAAGAAAAATTGAGGACTTAAAAGGACTAAATTGTGAAGGCTTTTCGTAATAAATATTACAAAATATCTCATTTTTCTGTAACAAAAGCCAGGCAGGATCCCTATACTGCTGTGATAAACGTAAAACTGGTACCTGCAGTTGAGCTCAAACTGAGATACCTGTATTACTCTTTAAAGTCTTGCACCTCCATGCATATGATTCAGGAGGTGCTTTTTCAGAATTTCTTATAAACTATTTCCCGCTCTCAAATGACCATAAAGTATTGTATTTAGATAAAATACGTCACAAAGAACCACCTGGTGGCGATAACTCAATTTTGTTAAGAAGTGCAGATACGATTTTTGTGCTTAGCACGGCAGTATAGTCTTCTAACTTCAAGCTTTTTTAATGCCAAAATAGCCTAAATTCGTCTAAAATGTTGACATTCACGTGAAATTGAAAAGAAGTGTTGGAGCTGAGCTCCCGCAAGCTGCCATGCAAATTACGCCCTCTTCTAAATACCAAATGATCAAAAGAAATTCAAAGCGATCAAGTTACACGGAGTTACGTACAGAAAAAACCACAGTTGGATTTGGTACTAAGATGCAACATTCAATACAGGCTTTAAAGATCTAATAATGTGGCTTTGGTCAATGATTTTGCCTGATAATACTTTCATGTTGAGATGATCTGAGTTACACATAAGATCTATTAAAATTCTGTCGCCAGCCGTATGTTGCTTTATTCATTGAGCTGAAATAAATGGATCATTTTCTTCATTACAACGTTAATTGATATTTTCGAAAAAAATGGAATTTCTTATAAAACTTATTCAACAAATTTTTAGCAATAGATTCGATACATGCATCTCAGTGCATAGCTGATTGTGTTGGTAAGTTTCGGTTTGATAATGAATCATTTTAATCCAAACCAGAAGACTAACAACTCCTGGTTCAGTACCCCATCCACCCAAAAGGTATTGATTTGGAATGGAAAATTGAACTTGTATTTATTCGTTGAAAATGGATGCCCACGAACTGGGTAATGAAACAGGCTACGAAATTAAATAAGCGATCAGAAGTAAAAACCTATTATGCTGTTCTTAGTTACATTTATCTTAAGTAACGCAAAAACTTATCACTGAAATATCTAGAAGAATCTTGGAGCACAAAAGTAATCCATGAGACTACATGCGTTTTCTTATCGTTGTTACTAGAGCACAGAAAAACAAAATCCTTGTCAATACCATTTTCCCTACTTTCAAGGCAAATAACTCAGTAATTTATCATCTACAGTATCTTGTACGAATACTTTAATTAATTCTAAAATATGTTAAGAAGTAAAAAAAATAATTGCAGAAAAGGAGCAATTTTTTCGTGTGCGTGTGTGTGTGTGTGTGCGTGTGTGTGTGTGTGTGTGTGTGTGTGTGTGTGTGTGTGTGTGTGTGTGTGTGTGTGTGTGTGTGTGTGTGTGTGTGTGTGTGTGTGTGTTAGGGATACTTAGCATTTTCTCTGGAGATTTTGATTACTAATGATGATTTTCAAAAAATCAATGAGAAGAACGAGTTCCCACTCTATTTCAGAAAGATAAGATACTTTCATTAAAAAAAATCTTTCTTAGAAGACATGGTGCTCACTTTATATCGCAAGCTTTTTTTACAATCACCTTTTTTTGAGGTCCAAAAGGAATTTTACATTAATTAAGAAATATTAAAAAAGAAAGGTCTTACCGCTTTTTTAAGACGATCGAAAAACTTTTATAGTATCGCTAAATATGATGAATACAGCTATTATACAGGGTGTCCACTCCAATCGTGGACCAATAGCTAATTTCTAAACCGTTAGAGATAAGCATATAGTTTATTTAGGAAAAAATCTCCAAATTACGAAAGGAATTTTGGGTCTATTCAATGTTTTTCAAAAAATCAAATTTTGAAAGAGTTACGAAATTTAAATTTTTATACAGCCCCCCAGTCCTATCAATCATGTTTAGTAAAACATTCTTGACACTGTAACGTTTAAAACTAAAATAAATCACTCTTCTACCACAAAAATTGACCGAGTTATGACGTTTTGAAAAATCAAGATTTTGCATTATTTCATGACGTCATCGAGCGATCGCTTAAGGGACCGTATGCGAAATCCTTCAAAATCTTGATTTTTCAAAACGTCATAACTCGGTCAATTTTTATGGTAGAAGAGTGATTTTTTTTAGTTTTAAACGTTACAGTGTCAAGAATGTTTTACTAAATATGATTGATAGGACTGGGGGGCTGTATAAAAATTTAAATTTCGTAACTCTTTCAAAATTTGATTTTTTGAAAAACATTGAATAGACCCAAAATTCCTTTCGTAATTTGGAGATTTTTTCCTAAATAAACTATATGCTTATCTCTAACGGTTTAGAAATTAGCTATTGGTCCACGATTGGAGTGGACACCCTGTATACAGATCATTACACGATACACGTTAAACCAAAGATTAGTTTAGAAAAATATTTCGTGCATTGAAATGCCCGATTGTGTGTGTGTGATTTTCACATATCTTTCGTAAGTATTTTTGTATCACTATTTTTCTTGAAACTGAAATTTCAACCGAGGTACTAATTGCGCAAATCTAGCGTTTACTTGAAGAAATAATTACATGAAAGCATAATTTTAAAGTTTATCATGAAGCATATACGTCTGCTTTTGCATAATGCATTTTTATATTATTCTTTAAAAAGTTATCATATTTTTAAGATGTTTGTAAGCCATAATGTTAAAAGAGATAGATCGCAACAACTAATTTTTCAGTTAAAAGATGAATCCAATATTTTTTAGGACTCTCATGCGAGTTAACAGTTGTGGAGATGGCGTAGTTTCGACAATAGGGTCGACCGGAGCACGTTTACGCCGAGCACGTTTTTCGAAACGTGTAATAATTGGTGTGTCACCAGTTGTAACAGATTGATGCTGCTCCCTAGCAAATACGCTTACAAGTTTTCTTGTGTCCCTCGAGCTTTGATATGGCATTTGTGGGAGAAAAACCCGGTTTTTGCCAAATTGAGTATATTTTGTGTTGAACTTATTGAAAAGTATTGCGAGCTAAGAATGCTTAGATAAAAATAAACAAATCTATTGATATTAGCAGAAATGTATCCTTGTTTGTAAACAGTATAATTAAGATGTCAAAAAGACAAAATGCCGTTCTGTAACTGAGACTGCGTAAACGTACCAAGGGTACGGGGATGGTTTACGCAACAGACATTCACCAAAAAATTATTTTTTCGACTCTTAAATACTCAAACAGGATAAAATCTGAATGCAAACTTTAACTTTATTTACTGTTTTGTAAGACCATAAAGTCTAAAAATTCTTAAATTGAAGCATAAAAATTGGAAAAATCATTGAAAAAAATCAGCGTAAACGTGCCCCGGCCTACCCTACCTGTTTAAAGATTAACATCACGTTTTTGCCTATTTCAATAAAACAATATATAAGCTGAAGAGACTTCTGAAAAGAAAAAAATATGCTGTAGTGTATCTACGGTTTGAGTTTGGGGAGCTGATACCATAGGCTCATACATATGAAGATTCATCTATTGAAACTACAATACTGAAACGAGAAAATAAGAACTGCGTAGTGTTTGCTTTTAACAGTAGCTTAAAACTATCACTACTAATGTGGGAAGATCAAAAATCTATTATTTGCAACTTGTAACCTAAGATGACATGTGCAGCTTGCAATAAAATCAAAAAATAAATGCTCGATTTTAAAATATTTAATATTTTATTACATTTAGTGACAATAAGATATCTTGCCCAAAATATGACTGAAGCTGACTGAAATTACTAAAATTTGAACCGTTTCGTGGCTTTTAAAAAATGTGATTTTTATCATCCATAGTTACTGAACAGTGCTAAATAGAGGAGTCACTATATTTGGTATTCCCTTGCTCTTTTTCACATTTTTAATGGTTATACATTAGGGTGGAGCGAAAAACAAAAATTTTGGAGTTTTATTCTGTAATACCCGGCAAAAGCTGTGCATGTGTAAATACAATACACATGTAAAATATTATCAAGTTTGAACAACTCCTTTAGGGTCCTACCAGGGCTTGAATTTCTCTAAAAACACGAAAAAAGGTCAATTTTCTAAAATTTTTAGGAAAATATAAATAATCACCATTTTTGTTCTAATACCATTAAAATGCTTCCTTTTAACACTCTTTTCATGCATCTTCAAAATTATTTACATTTTATTCGGTATTAAGTTTGTACATAAACCGTAAAGTTCCGTGAAATTAACCAAAAAGTGACTTTTTTTTACCATTTTTATACACAGCAATAATTCTTCTTTTGTAATACAGCTACTATTTTTTTGCAATGAATGGGAAAAGTGCAGATTTTAGTTGTAAATGCAATTATATTTCGTTACATTAACAGCCCAGAATGCACCACAAGGAGGTAGCTGCATTTCGGGTGTCATTCTGCCTTTCTCATTCACCCAGCCACGTTGTTTAATGTTTTCAACACATTTATACGGATCCAATTACTTTCTGATGCTAAACAGGTATTTTGAATTAAAGTTTGAAGTTAGACTTATGACTCAGTTTTGGCATTGATGATTGCGAGCATAAAGTTTTTCATTTAAATTCATATCTTGTCTTTTCCATCAATAGCAATCTATCGTCTCACTAGCCAGTTTTAAACCCTTAAAACAGTCTGAGTGTAGAAGAGGTATACTTATTGAATCACTGATAAAGTGCAACTTGTTTTTGAAAAGTTAACTAATTAACGTTGCAAGAGCTCGGTGGAAGATATCGAAGCTTTAAAAACGGATTTAAAAGACAAGTAAAAGTACTTGATGGACATTGTCAATGTAATACAAAAAGAAAAAAGTGACCCTGATCTCACTATCAAAAATCGGAGACCTTTCAGTCATTAGCGTTCGTTAATTCGAGCTAACAGAGTTATGAATCTGTTAATTTTCAAGATGAATTTCTAATGGAATGAAGATACTCGTCAGTTATATCTTTAAATAATATAATGGTTCAAAAAATTAGAAATTAAAAAAAAGAAAGAAAATTTCCGAGAAACATGGATATGTATGTATAGTGAAAGTTACGCAATCTATAATTCATTTAATTGATGATCTTCTCTTCTTCGTGGATCCGCTGATTCGAAGAAATGCCTGCTTTGTTAATTTTGAGAACTTGTAATTGGCCATGACAGTGGACGATAGTCAAACAGAAAAGGAGTTGGGTTACAGAAAGGCATACTACATCAGAAAACACTTTGATAACTAGATGAGAACTTTTATGACCAATATTAAGTTTTGAAAGTTCAAATTATAAGATTTTTTTTTTAATTGACATCATTAATGGGAGGAAAGTAAACACGCGTTGACTAGACAATTTATTCTTATAGTTTTAAACTTTTATAGAATGTGTAATTTTTAATATGATTACAGCTCCATGTTTCACGGAAATTTTCTTTCTTTTTTTTAAATTTCTAATTTCTTGAACTATACAGAAGCGTATTTTTTAATGATATAACTGACGAGTATCTTTATCTCATTAGAAACTCAGCTTGAAAATCAGCAACTTCAACCCTCTGTTAGCTCGAATTAATGAAAGCTAATGACTGAAAGGTCTCCGATTTTTGATAGTGAGATCAGGGTCACTTTTTTCTTTCTGTATTACATTGACAATGTTCATCAAGTACTTTTTTTTAAGCTTTGGTATCTTCCACCAAATTCTTGCAACGTTAATAAGACAACTTTTCAAAAACAAGTTGTACTTTATCAGTGATTCAATAAGTATGCCTCTTCTACACTCCGACTATTTTAAGGGTTCAAAACTGGCTAGTGAGACGGCAGATTGCTATTGAAGGAGGAGACAAGATAAGAATTTAAAGGAAAAACTTTATGCTCGCAATCGTCAATGTAAAAACTGAGTCATGAGTCAAACTTCAAACTTTGATTCAAAAGGAGAACCCTGTTTAACATCAGAAAGTAATTGAATCCGTATAAATATGTTGAAAACATGTAAACAACGTGGCTGGGTGGATGAGAAAGGCAGAATGAGAACCGAAATGCAGCTACATCCTTGTGGTGCGTTCTGGGCTGTTAATGTAACGAAATATAATTGCATTTACAACTAAAAGCTGCATTTCGCCCATTCATTGCAAAAAATAGTATTTGGATTATAAAAAAAGAATTATTGCTATGTGCAAAAAATGTTTAAAAAAAAGTCAATTTTTGGTTAATTTCACGGAACTTTACGGTTTATGTACGATCTTAATACCGAATAAAATTTAAATAATTTTGAAGATGCATGAAAAGAGTGTTAAAAGGAAGCATTTTAATGGTATTAGAACAAAAATGGTGATTATTTATATTTTCCAAAAAATTTTAGAAAATTGACATTTTTTCGTACTTTTAGAGAATATCAAGTCCTGGTAGGACCCTAAAGGAGTTGTTCAAACTTGATAATATTTTACATGTGTATTGTACTTACGCATGCACAGCTTTTGCCGGGTATTACAGAATAAAATTCCAAAATTTTTGTTTTTCGCTCCACCCTATTATACATATGTCCTGTACATTTACAATTACTTTCAAAAACAATATCAATTAAAAAATAAATAATAGCTCTTTTAATGAACCAGTAAAGAAGTAAGTAATCATTTGATGGTAATAATTACATGAAAGCATAATTTTAAAGTTTATCATGAAGCATATACATCTGCTTTTGCATAATGCATTTTTATATTATTCTTTAAAAAAGTTATCATATTTTAATGGTCTTGTAAGCCATAATGTTAAAAGAGATTTTAAAGGTCAAAAAATTGCAATTTGCACGCGAACTCGAGAAATGTATCAGTAAGTTTCCTTATTTAAAAGTGCCGTATTCATTTCTTGATATAAAAATATTTTAATATGGAACAAGCAAGATATAACGAATATTATAATAACTAAATTCATTTCAATAGATGAGACTGAACAAAATTAATTATAGAACAGTTTTTTAAATTTATTTTACACCTGCGATACTTAAATTTTTGACATGTGGCGGGCAGTGATAATCCAAAAAAAGTAGACGTACCACAATCAGTAATATAAAACCATTTTTTGCTCGTATATCCAACATCCCTCCCACCTCTGAATTGCCTTCTAGAAAGCTACTGTGATTTGATTGGCCTTGAAAAGGAATAACGTATTACGTCCGGAAAAAAAGAAAAAAAAAGGGGAAGCTTGCTGTAAAAAAGAACCTGAAAAAGAGAGAAGGAAAAAAAATAGACCGACTACGAAGTAGACTAAATTTATGCAAAGTTGTTTTTTTTTTCCTTTTTACTAATTTTTAATTAATAACTAGTCATGCATTTTTTCACTCAAAAAATCTTTCCCTATTACTAAAAATAATGTCGAAAAAAGGTATTATGTTTGCCCATTATACTTTTGAATTGCGCAACCCAGGGAGTTTTAATCGTTGTATAAATTTATTGGTTTCATCAAATAGCAAATATATGAAACATATTTCTCCAATCGAAACAAAAATCTACTTTATAACTTTTTCCGTCCACAAATTTAGCTGTAATAATTAATAAGTCTCACGTTACTACAAGACAATTAAAGTATAGACTTATTTCAAATGATGATCAACACAAAACTTTTGAGATCAAAAATACGGATTTCAATGAAACGAAACTATCTCGAAATACTGATAAGATCACAGGCACAAGTATTTTATGGGGATATTATATTCATATATAACAGAAGAGAAAATGGAGGCATAAAATCAATAGAAGATATCAATCATTCTGAGCCTACCTTATCCCACCGTTTGTTGTCAGGTCACTGAGAGCTTTGTTTCTCAAAGCATCCTAACTGTTCTTTATATACGTGCGCTTCGCCTTTGGCATACATGTAATTATCAGAAACTGCGTTCTTGAAAGCAGAAGAGAGCACTTTGTCTTAATTGGCTAGCGCACCCGCAAAGCACTGACCCATAACAATTGCCTGTCACTCCCACGACCAAAAAATTGCAATTTGCACGCAAACTCGGGAAATGTATCAGTAAGTTTCCTTATTTACCAGTTTCGTACTCGTTTCTTGATATAAAAATATTTTAAAGCAATTTGAAGAAACACACTCAAAGAAATTGCAGTCCTAAAAGTGGCAATTTTTTAATGAAGTTGGTGATGAATATTATGACGTAAATAAATGATGAGTCGCTATATGTTTCTGCAAATAGAAAGTTACTGAAGCAAAGAGCATTTGTAAAAACAATCATTTTAATGGTAATTTCCGCCGAAAATGGATGATTCAAGACTCGATCAATCATAGCATAACGAAGTAGCCAAAGTTATACAAATATTGGTTTCGCAAAATTCATTTTCATATCTAGTTATTCATAATTATTATCACAATCTTCCTGCGCAGTTCAAAAAAAAAAAAACGATAAATTGGTTTTCTCGATAGAATAGGCAGAACCTTAAATTAGATTTTTAAAACTTCGAGCATGATATTTAAGGATACTTTATATGCTTATTAAAGATTTACAATATTACACTAGTTTGCCGAATTTAGGTTTCTATACTATTTAAAAAAGGAAAAAGTAAAATAAGTATGGAAATTATTTAATCACAATTAAATTTTTGATACCGAATTGGAAAGGTAGTTTACTTTTCCATATTACTTATGCATTCATCCATGTATCACAATAGTGATGCGCAAAGCTCTTGCGACTTGGGTCAGGGTAATCCAGGAAGGAGACACATGTAATCATTTCAGTAAAGTGTTTTTTCCGACCCAAAGCCGATTGAATAGTAATATCTCATGATGACGATTGGCATCAACATCAGTTTTGAAACCAAAATGAGTTTTTTTTTTTTTTTTTTTCAGTAAGCATCAATGGAAAAAAAATTTAAAAAACCAATTTCAAACGAGATAAAAGCAGTTGTAATACCAATAATAGTTTTTAAAAATAGGCCAATTTTTTTGCTTGAAATAATTACATAGTTTGAAGTTTCATTTGAATAATTTCACATAACGGTTTTTTCTCTCTTTTTTTTTTTTTTTTGCTTTTATTAAATTATTTTTCCCACAAAATTGGAATTTATACAATGCGTCACTCAGCGATTTTCAGGTTAATTTGTGCTTGGCTAAATCAGCATTCAAAAATAAATGAATAATAATAGTAATAATAATAATAAGTATTATTATTATTATTATTGTTATTATTATTATTATTATTATTATTATTATTATTATTATTATTATTATTATCCTTTATTTGTGTAATTATTGACACTGTCGTGATCGCCGTCCTTGTCATCTCCCCTGTTATGAGCCGTTGATGCACTATTAAATTTTATGCTGAATGTTATTTGAATCGGTTTTGATTTGGTGGATTTTTCAATTTCTCTTCTACTACACTGGTGACTTTCTGAAACGATCAGACACCTTAGCGTTATACACCTAGCGTTTCCTAATGAAATTCCATTGAGAAGCAAAAAGCATTATTCTGTGAACCAATTTACATGCAAATAATCATTTTTTAGGATTAAAATGCGTGTGGTATGGTTTGACCGAGATGCTATTAGTCAGGGATCCCTGATAGAGATTTTTCTGTTTATTACTATCAAGCTAATTTTTCGTGAGTAGCTTCATTTTAATGAGACGCCCAACTTTTCTTCTTACAACAATTCTCGATTGTGGTAGCTAACAGGGGTAGCAGGGATCAAATATGTCGATTCTATGAGTCTCAAAAACTTATCACTAACTGTGACTTTTCTAATTAAATCTGAAGATAATTATTAACATTGTTGAAAAACATATTTGTCCTACAAGGTGTATGGTTTGATCGAAGAGTCCCCCTCCTCCCAACATGTATCGATTACGAGGTCATCAAAAGTAATTACTAACAACCCAAGTTTTTTCTACTGCTTAGTTAATGTGTATATAATTTAACAGTTACATTGTCCTACAAATTGTGTGGTACGTTATCCCAGTCCTACGATCAGAAATTGTTAGAACCACGGGACCACATTTTTTATTACTAACTGTAGGACAAAAATATTACATTATAGGTTAGTGTATTCTCTATCCAGCTAAACTATTGTCCTACAAGAAAACAGGTAGGTATCACGAGTCCGACACGAATTGTAAATTTCGCTTTCTCTTTGGAATAAGTGAAAGCATCTGTTTAAGTTTTACTAATTTTATTTTCCAGTTAAATTAGTTGTGTATTGTCTTTGCATTCATAAAAAACAATTAATCTTCATTAGATTCTTCATCATCAGATTCTTGAATATCATCTTCTTCACTAATCTCACTTTCATCTTCATCTTCTTCATTTTCATCATTAGTGATATCTGACTCTGTAATAACATTTAAAAAATAAAGAAATTGCCCATTGATTAATTAATAAACGAATAAAAATAGTATTAATAGGGTACCTTGTGAGTTAGAAGATAGTTCTTCAAAGGATGGACTTTGGGGACCATCAAACCAATAGTATTCGTATTTGCCGTCAATTATCGTCCGTCCATAATTTTCTGGCAACTTTTTTGTGGGGCACCGCAAGTGTGCATTGAACAATACGTTACAGATAAATACAGTTCACTTAATTTGTTGCAGTAGTTCTTGCTTTGTAGGCGGCAAACTCGAAGGATCATATCGTATGATTTTCTTTAAAAAAATGTCTTCTTTTTCATTTTTCGCTTTATAGCCCTTTTCAAACAATTCGTATCTACCTTTGTTGATGTCATTTTTCGTTTTTAACGAATATACTCTACATACGTACTCTTCAATGCTTCGAACTAACTCATTCGATGTTGTTAATGATGTATGTTCACTTCGCAGGAGTTGAATAAAAGCCTCTTGAAAGTTTTTATTTTTCCTTAAAATGCTGAAAGGTCTCCTTTTTCCTTCACGAAAGAAAGCAGGATTGTAGTCATTTCTCGTAAAACTATGGCCGTCGAAATGTAGGATTTTTGCAAAACAAATTGCACAAAAAGCACTCCATTATTATTTTGGAGCTTTTAAAAAAATCTTGACATTTGCTGTTAAAAGACAAACACGCGGTCGCATGAAACTTTTTTTTTTTTGCACGGTTTTGGTCGACATTTACGGAGAATATATAATATGCTCTGAGCATGCGTACTGGCAAGGCTCAGCTATAATGCCAAATTGTGCAAAGTAAATTTATTTTTACTTGTATTAATTTAAAATATGTGTTCAAATGAAGTACCACAATAACGTACCACGAAATTTGAAGGACAATGTAAATGATAAATCAAATAAATATTAACTAAGCAAAAATTTAAAAATCAGGTAATTTTAAATGATTCTTGATGATCTCGTAATCGATACATGCTGGGAGGAGGGGACTCTTTGCTCAAACCATACATTTTGTAGGAAGAATATTTTTTCCACTTATGTTAATAATTTCCTTAATATTTAATAAAAAATCAAGAGTAAGTATTAAATTTTTGATAACCATTAAATCGACATATTTTACCCCTGCTACCCCTGTACTTACCACAATCCAGAATTTCGTTTATGAAATTGTCGGGTGTCTCATTGAAACGACGCAATTTAAGAAGATTCAGCTTGGTGCTGATTAATTTTTAATCAGGGTACTACATTTTTAGAACGTAGGACCGGGATAACGTACCATGCAATTTGTAGGATAATGTGACTTTTAAATTATATACATCTTAACTAAGAAATAGGACGAATTAATTAAAAAAGCCACAGTTAGTGATAAGTTTTTGACACCCATAAAATCGACACATTTGATCCCTGCTACCTCTGTTAGCTACCACAATCGAGAATTGTTATAAGAGGAAAAGTTGGGCGTCTCATTAAAACGAAGCTATTCAAGAAGTTTCAGCTTGATAGTAATTATTTTTTCATCAGGCATCTGTACTACATTTTTAGCTCGTAGGACCGGGATAATGTACCATACAATTCGTAGGACAATGTAACTGTTAAATTATATACATATTAAGTAAGCAGTAGAAAAAAACTCGGGTTGTTAGTAATTACTTTTAATGACCTCGTAATCGATACATGTTGGGAGGAGGGGACTCTTTGATCAAACCATACACCTTGTAGGACAAATATGTTTTTCAACAATGTTAATAATTATCTTGCTATTTTATTAAAAAAGTCACAGTTAGTGATAAGTTTTTGAAACTCATAGAATCGACACATTTGATCCCTGCTACACCTGTTAGCTACCACAATCGAGAATTGTTGTAAGAGGAAAAGTTGGGCGTCTCATTAAAATGAAGCTACTCACGAAAAATTAGCTTGATAGTAATAAACAGAAAAATCTCTATCAGGGATCCCTGACTGTATGTTAATGACGTTTTAGAAATGTAAGCATATAGTTTGAAATCAAAAGGATAATTTTGTAATAAGAATAACTGAAAAAAATTAAGCACTTATGCAAAACAATCAATGAGTTTAATAAAAGTGAAAAAAAAAATGCATTCAGGCTCAAATAAAATAAAACGTTGTCCGAAGCGCATCACAATTTTCACTTGAATGTGTTCCAGTTCATAAAAATACATTGACCTTACATTACATCTATAAGAAATAAATACGAACTAGACCTTCATAATTGAAAATATTTACTTTCTTTTTTTAGCTCGGAGAACAACGCACCCATTTTATCGCCTGCAATACAAAGAGAGGATGTGCAGGAAAGAAAAACAAGTTGATTCCAGTGGTTCCTGGACACGCAATCTGGAGAAAGTAAAGCGCTGGGTCTGAGAATTCTCCATGGGGAAGTGCGCCATTTTAATACATAGCCAGTAAATAGCACAATGAATTTCAATGCATCGTTTTGGACACATGAAAGAGTAAACAAATTGATCTGCAAAGCGTACTTTCCTCGGTTTCTTTCCTTTTTCTGCCTTGAGTTAGAAAAATATGGTTTAAATCGCTTATAACGAGAGCGAAGGGACAACTACATTTGCTCGTTGTAACCGTGTTTGTTTGCTGTACGCATAGTGTAACAAATACTACGCAAAGAGTGGGTGCTATGGTATATATGTTTAACCGCATGTTAGTAAAAAATGGGCTTGTGAAAAATCACGAAAATTCCTGCATATAAATACTATTATTATTATTTCTATTGTATGTAGTATTATTTGATTTATGTATAATTTGGCTATTAATTTTTTTCAGTTACTTTTACTTATTTTATTCACTCATTTATTTTTCCAAAGTTTCCGTACAGTAAAAAAAGGTTTAAAATGATTTAAAGCTTTGAAACTTCCGGCCAAAAACCAAGACCGTTCCATTTGTTCGTAGGATGCATGACGACTCATGACTAACTTTTGAATGCCATTGAAAAGAAATATTAAGGGATTTTTTTCGAGAAAGGAATGCCTGCAGGTCAAAAGATATTTTTTGAGTCACTAAAACATTGCTCGTTACAACCTGGGTATGCTCGTTTTGCTTTAACAGACTTAACATTGTACCAATCAAATATTTCTGATGACCATCTTAAATCCTCGTTATCGTTAAATAGGACTCATTAGAAGCTTATTCAACCTAAGATATTATGAGCTATCCTTCTTCTCGATTAAAGTAACTCAGTTTGTGATGCTGCTAATGAAAAAAATCAGAGTTAACAATATAATTAATTGAAGCCTTAAACTCTACAATGGAGTTTGAAATAACAACAACACACGGGGCTTAAACGGGAAGGGGGGAGGGTTAAGTGAATTCGAAGTTTAGAAAAACTCTCTTTTTTGTGCTCTCAATGAAATCAGGAGATGAAAAATACTTTCTATATGCTTGAAAAAAGAATAGGTAGAAAGAGAAACTCTTTCCATTTTTATCATTTCATAGTTAAAATCATTAAGATTTTTTCGGCGCCTTATTACTGCACAAGCAAATTGAAACTCTGTCTGGGAGTACCATGCTTTTAAGTACCCTTCCCTTTGCAAATATCTGGATAGGTGACCTCGTTCTATCCGTTGCAGCTGAACCCTTTCCATTTTCTCAAGATCTTCAGAGATAGCCTAGAAATGCAATTATTAGACTTCAATATTGAAAATTTTTCTGAGAAAGTCCCCGAACCCTTCTTATAATCAGCAAAAATTTCAATTTTTCACGAGGACTGCAGACTTTCAATGAACTTAGAGATGATCTAAATCATACATACATTTTGGGAAAAAAATCGAAGGTTAACATCATTTTCTCTCTTCTTTTTACGTTGCCAAAAATTGCCAATAAAGTTGCAATTTATGACACCAATTTTAAAACTATTCCTTCCCTCCTCTCGCTCCTTCTCAATTTTCTTCTACCTAGTCTAACATAACGAGCCCAATTATCTGACTAATCCAGTCCCCCTTTCTTGGCTAATGATCTTTCAAGTATCTTGTCAAAATCGAAATTTTCATAAGCTCTAATTAGACTTCATATGTCGCTATTTACAACATTCTTAAAATATATGCTATGAATGAACTCTATTCAAAAATTAAAAACTTTCATTTAAAAGCTGCATTTCTGCATCGTTGCTCAGATATAATTACTATGTTTTAACTAGTTCCATAGACATCCTACAATTGCGTGTTTCAGAATGTCGAATTTTTTTCAGAAAGAGGTTTTCAACCCTCAATTTATCTTTACTATCTTCAAAGATAATCTTTGCCAATAAAACAATAAAAGCCAACTTTTTTAGAATTGCTTAGCTATAAAATCACACATTGTTTACATTTCTATTACAATAACATTTTACAGTTTTTTTAATGCATTGTTTTGTATGTTAACAAGATAATGGTTGTGTAAGCATTAGTTATCTTGATGTTACCTCTTAATTACGAAACGTAAATCAAATGTAGGATATTTTAAGCTTGAAATTCCATTTGGAGGGTAACATAAACATGCTTTGCTGAAGCACCAAATTTGTAAAACGTTCTATGCTTTGCACCCGTTTTTATAATATTCTCTGTATAACTGCTGTAAGAGAGGGGAGGGGCCCGAGTAATACTCATTAAATGAGAAGTGAAATATGAGCAGGAGCAAACATTATGAGGGGGAGCGGTCCGAAAATATCATCTGTGTCGGGCCCCAAAACTTCTATGCAGCATGAAGTACCCGCGATCGGGCCACGCCAGGAACACATATCCATGCCTCACATTGGTTACCAAGCAACTCAACAGATGGCACTAGTACCGGGACATGCAATCCTGCATAGGTGCGTCAAGTTTGCAGTCTGCCAATCTGAAAAAGGAACCACTCGGCAACAAAGGTACAAAACGAAAACATTTAGCAATTTGTCACTGCTCAAAAATAGAAACCGTTGCTAGAACTTTCTTTTGTGTAATTATAAACTCCTCATTCCCAATGACTAAAAATAAATAAATAAAAAATTGTTTTAGAAAATAAACAAATAAATAATTAATCATTCTTCCAAATTAATAATTATCGTCAGAAAAAATCGTCTCAAGAGTTCACACCGCATTTTCTTTTATTTTGGGTTGATAAAAATAAAAGAAATAAACTAAAACTTTTGAACGAAAATCAAAACAAATCATCTCAAAAATCATTACTTCTAAGTAAAAGCTAAGGCTACGGAGTAGGATTTGATTTGACTTTAAGATAAAGGATAAAGGAGTCGAAGTCGGAACCGGAAGTTCGCATTTATTTCACTTTGATTCAATCATATTTATACCTGACTTGTGTAGTCTACGAAATTTAATACCTCTAAAAGCATTGCAGTCTCCTTCTTCATTGATATCCCCCACCTCTTAAACTTTATCTAGACATCAATCCTATAAACTGGGCCTATACTGCACCTTACTTAGGCATCATTTTCGATAGAAAGCTGACTTAGAGACCCCATATTGAAAATATCAGGAAAAAATATTTTACCTCAAAAGCCTCCCTTACCTCTCTTATTCACCGTCGCAATGTACTCTACACTGACAATAAACTTTTAATCTACAAAACCTGCCTTAGGCCCATAATTAGCTACGGAGCGCTCATTTGGGCTACCTCCGCAATAACGAACTTTTGCCGTGTCGAAAACCTTCATCGAGTTATGGTCCGGGATGCCTGTAATCCAGAGTTTTATATCCGTACGGATAAGCTCATACAGGAGTTAGGCATTCCTATCCTCCACGACTATTCCAAAAATCTGGCCAAAAGATTCTTTGAATGGATCCCCACGGTTGGAAACCCACTGCTGGACAGCCTTCCGTCCTACGACCCGGCTGATCCAGCTAACCATCGCCGGCCCCGTGCCTTGTTGAGGTGAGAAACGCAGGGGTCACCTCAGGGCTCGCGGGGAGCTGCCGCTTTGCGAGTAGGGATTTCTCCTGGCTAGGACTAACACCCCCCACAACCTTTGCTACTCCCTTTTTTTAGCGCTTCTTAATTTTTAATTGTTTTTTATTTTATTTTACTAGATTTTCGATATTTTTCAAAACTTAAAAACGCTTGGTTTTTGACCTTGCGGGGGAAAAAAAACAAGACTGCACTTCGTACTTTTCACACTTCTTTAAGTATCCCCTTTTGACTATTTTAATTAATTATGATTTTCTTCATTTTCAAATTTTTTAAACTTCTGACAAATGCCAGCTCGTCATTGGTTTACAAGTAAGCTCACGCTCATTTCACCCAATAACAGACCTCCGATTTAAAGGGAGTAGGTACCTAGGTACTCGGAAGGTTCGCCGTATTTTAGATTGCGTTCTAGTCTACGGAATATGGCATTCCGTTTAAAAAAAAAAAAAAAACTTGTTGTCTACTTCAAACCATGTATCGAGAATATGTTTAGAATCTAAACAATTTTCTCAACTTTTTAGTGCCAAAAAAATAATTGTTTGCGCTTTCGTTGTTACGCTACGTGCAGTGTTTAGCAGTGTTAGGCAGTGATTTGAATTTCATTCGCCTTAAAAAAGCTAATTCAAAGCAATCTTTTCTATACAAGTTTTTCCTGAAGAACTTTTTTTTTTTCAACAAAGTTTATTTGAAACAGATTCTGCTTTAATTTTGGGATCTATATATTGGCCTTGAATTTCACAGTTGACGCTAACGTTAACTTCTTTTGAACTGTTTAAAATTGACGCAAAATTGTTCAAATAAAAAAAGTGAAATATGGGAATGAAGTGTCCTCGACGGATCTCAAAGACAAAAATAAGTTCCTTCGAATCGGACTCCTCTCTTCAGTAATGAAGGGGGGGGGGGGAGAGACATACAAATAGACCGACAGATCTCCAAAACCCTACTTTCCCATTTTTAGCTCTTGAATAATCTGTAATATTTCTTATTTTTTTCTTTACTTATTTATTTGCACTGTGCGTTATTTTTACGACGCCTTACGACCTTTAATGTGCTTCCCCCCCCCCTACTTTCAAGCAGGCCCGGATTACCCAATAGGCCATCCTAGGTATTGGCCTAGGGGCGCAAGCTCGTAAGGGCGCATATAGCGGAGGAAAAAATTAATACACAGTTCGTTGTAAAAATAAATAAACAAAAAATAAAGGAAGAAAGAAAGAAAGAAAAAAAAAAAACAAGAACGCCAAAGCGCTATAAAATATATAGAGAAAAAAATTCAACTAGAAGGGAGTGCAAAATGCCAGTTCAGCAAAAAAAAAAAAAAAAAGCAATTGGAGGGGAAGGGGACGTAAATCTTGAGTTGAGGTAATTCATTTTCTGGTCTAAGTTGATACTTTTCCATACCTTTGGTTTAAACAATCATTTCTTGAAAATATGGCGAACAGGAAAACTAGTAAAAGCCATTGTACAGACAATGGTCAACATGAAACTTATTTATGAAACAATTTTTCTCTCTATAAATCATGTCAGTATTTTTTTTTTTTTGAAATTAATAATTTATTAATTCATATTTATTTAGGACTGCCAATTAATAGGGGAGCCCAAAGTTAAAATTTTTGGGAGGGGGAAGTTAATTTACCGAATGAAACTTCAAATTTTGTTCAGGATAAAATACGAGCATGCACAAGTATCAACATTTAACGAAAAGAAACATTAGACATCCTTACAAAAATTTATTTAATTGTTATTTCCAAATTTTCCAAACTGGCAGACATTATTTGGCGAATAAGGAAATTTTGGAGAGTTAGCAATGACTTCATGTCGAGGCACCTCTGCAGAATATATTGATTATTTTGCACTCAAACTACTTTATATATACTTTATATACACTCAAACTTTGTATATATTATTTATAATTACGTCAGTTAATGGGTCAGTTATTTTCCTACATATTATTTATACACATATATATATTGTTTTTTTGCCTTCAAAATATTATCACGAAGATCTAAGCCAAGTGGGAAAAAAAATACAGGAGATGCCTCGAAATATGTTTTAAATAGAAGACCCTCCACCCTTATTCTCCCAACATTTTGAAGATGGTCTAAAATTTGTAAATTTTTGTAGTCGAGTCCCTAATCCCCATCTTTTCACTCAGCGCCAGCCCTGTCAGACGCATTTGAGTTCCTATAAATGCATATTTATAGCTTCAAATTCGAAACTTTTTCTATGGAAAGCTCTCAAACGCCTCACTTCCATATCATAAAATATTATTTAAAATTCCGTTTTTAGTCAGCAGGATCGAAAACTTTTTTGGGAAGTGACCCTGACTTCAGGCCTCTCCCCACCTCATTAAAAATCGTCTAAGACCTCGTGTTTAGGGTCTCAATTTTAAACATTTTCCCAGAGAGCCCCCCTCCCCCCTCCGACATTCATTCCTCATCTAACGCT
This sequence comes from Uloborus plumipes, assembly GCA_038373865.1. Classification (NCBI taxonomy): domain Eukaryota; kingdom Metazoa; phylum Arthropoda; class Arachnida; order Araneae; family Uloboridae; genus Uloborus; species Uloborus plumipes. The sequence goes on from JAXGGA010007547.1 coordinate 45,436, forward strand.
ATTCAAATCATCTAGTTGTTTTCAAGGCTTCAGTTCCGAAACATACGGAAACGAATTACCGAACACCGTCGTTTCTCCTAATGTCCTCAAAGATAGTTTCTCATTGCTTATTTAGGACTAAAATTTCGAAAACTTTCTGGGGAGAATGGCTAAACCTCATCCATTTCTCTAACAACATAGGGAATGCCCCACAATGTTTTTGGTCTTCAATTTCGAAAAAAATTCGTACTAGAGTTACCAATCGTCCCGAATAAAAAATAACCTTCTAAAATGGCATTTTAGGACCTCAACTTCGAAAAAGTTCCGGGAGACCTCTCCCGATTTCCGCCTTTCCCCAGCATCATTAAAGTTCATCAAAATTTTCGAAATGTTGGGAGGAGAGTTCTCGAACTTATTCCCTTTTCTAACATCATCAAAGATGACTTGCAATTGCGTATGTAGAACTTCAATTTGGGGGGGGGGGAATTCCACAGGTATGTGACTGTCATTTCTAGGACAAAAGCAGTGTGTATTTTGTAACATTTAAAGCAAAATACACGCTGTGCAACCGATCTTTTCTCCTGGATTATTATAATTTTTAAGCTGAATTTAATGGAATAATTAAATTTTCAAAACACATTTTACATAATTTTAGAAAAATTATAAAAAAAAAAAGGTAATTGACTGACATGATACTTTTTAAAAATGTCAGTCAGTTACCATACTTTGACACATTTTTAAAAATCATTCAAAATGTATTTCAAAAATTCAATGATACCATTAAATACAGCTTAAAAATACAATTATCCTGGAGAAAAGATCGCTTGTTTAACGTAACTTCGAATGTAACAAAATACTTGAATTTTTGCTTAAAAAATATCAGTACCCGTAAAATTGCCCCAGGGCGAGTTATCTCATTACTTTCCGATAAATGCCTTAAAATTAAATTTTGAAATCTTCAATTTTGAAAAATTTCACAAGGATCACATCCGGACCTTCCTTTTTTGTACATAGAAAAAAAAAAAAAAAGAAACTCATCTTTAATTTCATCAAATGGTAATGAGGGGATACGATTTCGATTGAGTTCGGATGCGTGAGGTAGGGCGCAGTTTTTAAGTTTGGCCTCGGGCGTAAATGGACGTTAATCCGGCCCTGCTTTCAAGAGAAAGTAGGTTAAAATAAACTTTTTACTCTCCATCATTCTCCTTAGGCTTTTGCGTAATGTGCTTTCGTTACAAAAGATGGCAGCACCACTTAACGCAATCGGGAGCTCACTGGCTTGCTAAAAAAATACAAAAATAAGCACAGGAGATCACGGGAGCTGAGCTCCTGCAGTTATTTTTAAACTTGTGCAAATTTGGACTTTAGGACGAAGTTCAGGCTAACTACACAAATAAATAAGCTGTGGGAACTATAGGATTCCTCTACTTCTTTTGATAGTAATTGTGAGGCAAGCACACCTGCAAGTTAATAAATTAATTATGATGAAATAGGGTCAATCTCAAAATGTAGCTGGAGTGTGTAACTAGCTTAGATATACAACTGTAAGTAGCTATTTACCGATAGTTGGCAGTGATAAATGGCTGAATATTATTTGAAGAAAATGTGAACGTCTTCGCAAACGCTTAACTTTAAAAAAAAATTACAAAATTCAACACATTAGCTCTTCTCCGTGCTGTTGTTTAAAATCCTAATAAGGCGCGGTCGTACTATTCATATAAAAAATGATCTTACTTAAACAAGACTACCATGATTTTGTTAACATTTCCTATCAAATTTGTAACAGAATTTTTTTTAGTTATATTTACTCCTGGATATTGATTGCTGAATTAAATTTTACACCCATAGCCTTAAATGAGTGTTTATTTTGAGTAACGAAAGCCCGACAGTAGTTCTGAACATAAATATTAAAAAATGAATTTGTATTGAGAACAATGTCTTTAACTAAGTATAAGTAAAGAAATTTAAATGTTTCATAGTATCGGAGGAAGGAAGGGTTCCATAAAGTTGCTACCTTTTCAGGTGGGGGTCCGTTTAGCTGGTATTTAAAGAGCATCTGCATTAAAAAATCTAAAGTAGCGTATATCAACTTTTCTTGACAAGGGGACTAATAAAGAAATAGCGAAAAAAATTCAACAAACGGGGGGTTTTTTTTTTAGTTTTTTTTTTCTCCACAAAGTAAAAGTTTCCCCCCTCCTTTTAAGCAAAAAAAAAGAAACTTATTTTAGAAATAAAGAACTGTTATATATGTTGACTGAAAAATTTTGCTTATAATTTACTAACGATAGCTTTTAAAAGTAAAGATAAGTAATTTAAAAAAGTTTTTGTTTATTCTAAGAAAATAAATATTATAGAAAAAAAAATCAAAATTAAATAAATAAATAAATAAGATAAAAATAATTGAACCATAGACACATAAAATATCATTATTTAGCAATCAAGAATATGACTTACTTATCTAACTCCGCGACCGCAGCCTAAGATAAGGATCTGTATTCTTTTTGTGACTACAGAAAACAATGATATCACTCTTTGCAATTTATTTGAATATCTAAAGCAAAGAATCACACAAAGTTGATTTTTTAAAGTTAAAATTAATTGGAAATTAGCCTTATTTTGGACACAAAAAGTTTGAAAGTATATCATGAACTTCAAGTACTTAAAAAATAACGATCTTTCTGTACAAATACAAAAATAAGGAATGTCCACCATATGTTCTACCACTCTATTGTAAGCAAAGGTAAATTTTTTTCTATAAAAGCCATGCCCAACCTTTTAAAACCCAAGGGGCACAACTCATATAAAATCATTAACGCTAGACAAAACAATTCTGTAACTAAAAATATTAAATGTTTTGGTAATTAACGTGAGAAAATACGGAAAGGAATAGAAGATTACAAACGAAGAATTGTTGAAATTATAATATGCTTATTTTAAATATTGCATATGTTTTCCCAAATTCTACATACATTTGGATTTAAATTAATGACTTATCCGGTTTTCGATTTAAAACACTGAACAAAGAAAATAGTGGGTCACATCTCACATGGGTCAGCTTTGTTGCCCGTTGGGTATCACTCGGCCATAATATCTTTTTACCATAAAACCGACGAAGAATACATAATAATTTTAAAACCAAGCAACATTTTGGTTTTGATCTATCCTCACATCATAACAACGGGTCCCAAGGCATAAAAATGAAAGCGCTTTAGCCGTACAAAGCGTAATAATGCATTAAAATTATACATTCTGACGTTGTTCCAAAATGTGAATAAAAATTAATAACTTTTTTCTTTAGTATATTTGTCTAGGGAGGACAAGAGAGCAGTGTTAGATTTGGAGGAAAATGCGTTGCTGAGGGAGCAATAAAAATAATATCTTTCAGAGAAATACATTTTATTACCTTTTGTTTTAGTTGCAACTTTAATCTCACATGTTTGTCGCCTAATGAAATTTTTTAGATTAAATTGGGGGGAGGGGGGTAGTAAAATAGATGGTTTAAGACACTTTGCAGTTGTTTTTTTCAGAACGTTTTTTAACAGGCTCGTCATTTAGGGGGGGGCAGGGGGGTCAATCGCCCCCCTGACTTTGAGAAATCAATGTATTTACATATAAGTGGGCGTGGTTTTTGTTGTTTTTTGGTGAAATTCTCTTGTGTTTTTACCCTTTGTCCCCCCCTTGGAAAAACTTGAAATGACGTTCCTGTTTTTGAAGTTGAATTACAATTTTTCCAGTGTGAAAACAACTCCAGAACCATTAAACGTTGTATTCATCAATTAAAAGTGCAACCAAATAAACACATTGTTTTTTTTTTTTGTTTGTTTTTTTCAAAGTTAATTCTTCAAGAAACAGGAACAAATTGAATTGTTATTTCTCGCCGATTTAAAAGAAAATGAAATCGTTCCTTACTTTTTTAGTTTTATGAAATATTAAGGAAAAAACAACAAAAAAGCACCTTCAAAAAATATTGCTCATGCTAAATTAAAATGTTTAAAAAAACATCGTCTTTTATAATAACAATCGAGATGGCAATATCATCTAAGAATGATTAATCTATAAAAAAGGTATATATGTTATCGATGTGAAAGCTCCTTCATTCCAAATGATCGGCAAGCTATTTTTGTTTATGCTTGTATGTGAAAGACGTGACACGGCATTTTCCACAGTACGGCGTCTTCCGCCAATCTACCTTAAATTTTGAACTTTAGTGACTACATGAAGTCTTAATATTTCAATTTGCTAATTCAAAAACATATGCAGCTATACAATACTCAGTACAGCAAAAAAAAATAAATAAATAAAAGTTTGACTAATAAATCTTAGAAGTCTCCTCCAAAGCAGCCCTCCCCTTCCCTCCCCGCAACACGACGTGAAGTTTCATTTATTCATTTATTTTCAGAATGATTTTTTTTATCCAGGTAGGCAAAATAGTAGCAGTTTATTAAAAAAAATTACAATAACCTTTTACAAAGAAGAGCAATATCGGTACTAAACTAAAGTTTTAAAAATGTTACTCTTTGATTTCTCCCTCCCTCTCATCGTATCTCTGAGAAATCTTTTCCTCTGAAATTTTGTTTTCATGTTCAGAAAGAAACGGCCATTATCCTTCTCGGAGAAAAAAAAAAGAATGACCCATCACAAACAACAGCAAAGCTTTCGAATCCAACGAACCACGTCGTCGAGTTTATTTTGAGCTGGGCTTCAAAACAAAAGATTATGCAAAGCAAAGAATATGTTTCCTGTATTTTTTTTCTCTACCCAAACAGAAAGAAACTTAGTCACACAGAGAGGAAAAATAGGTGCAGATAAAAATACGCGGGTTTTCTTGTCGGACACTGATAATGCATTGTTACCAACGCTCTCCTTCCGATATCACTTCATTACAAAGTACATCATGCATGGACAGATTTACTGGGAACTAGAGAACAACAAAACATACCAAAGCAGTTTCCTTCCTCTCACTGAACGTGAGATTTTCGGATCTCGAGAGCAGTTTATTGGAAATTCTGGATCCAGTGAGAAAATCTGCACTGTAAAAAAAAAAAAACTGTTGCTTTTAAAGTATAATACTGGTAGCAGAAATTCCAGTGTAAAAATGTAAAAGCACAGTGATAAACTGTAAAACTAGCTATTTTAGTTTATTACTGTAAAATTAGCAATTTTACCATAAAATTTGCTGTATTACACTGCAAAAACAACAATATGATAATGGCAGCAGAGGTTCCAGTCAAAAACTGTAAAATGCACTGTAATAAACTGTGAAACTGGCAATTTTATAGTTTATTATTGCAAACTAGCAATTTTAGTTTACTACAGTAAAATTAGCAATTTTAGTTTGTTACTGTAAAATTAGCTGTATTCTACTGTAAAAACAACATCTATTTTTACAGTGTAATTTTCAAAGAAAAATCTGTAATATTCTACCACGGTGCAACAAAAAAAATGTAAAAGAAGAAAATATAAATAACTTTAATATTTTAGAAAATAAATACGTACAATAAACTTTCATTAATTCAAGCCCCATTAAACCGAACATCGCTTAATCCGTACAGCCATTTAGATGGAGATACAGTATAAGTTGGCGAGTTAGCGCAATCATGTGTTTTTGCATACTGTATTTCGTGTTTTTGAAATGCATTTCTGTAATTGTCTCTTATACAGTTTTACAATAGGTTCTATTGAATTCAAAATATAATTTTGCAGTATACACTAGTTTTTTTTTTTTTTCTTTTTTGTACATAGGCTCAATTTGAAGGTTATTTTGTTTAATTAGTACTTTTATTTATTCGAAAGACCTAGATAACCTATTAGAACGGTTTCATGATATTCTACTGTAAGAGGGAAAAGTATTTAATACACTATATAGACAATATATAGCAAGAAAAAAAATAAAAGATTTACTTTCTCATACGTTTTGACTTTTTTAAAAAAAATAAGAGTAAGTGAAATAACATCCTATAAATATATTGAATTTCCCCCCACTAAGATTAAAATTGAAAGAAGAAATAAAAACTCTAGTTAGGTTTTTTATTTATTATTATTTTCAGCCATTGGAATCCCGCAAAGATAAAACCGAACTTTACGGAAATCGTTGTAAAATTTTGATTTGTGTGATACACTGGCGTACATAGCGCCCCGATCGACAAAAATAGCATTATGAGTTTCATGGGGAAAATATTTTTTATATTTTACTGGCGGGGGAGGATCACTTAAAAATCTCGTGGGGGAGCACACCTAGGTCTATGTACGCTACTGGTGTGATACCGTGTTCTACCCGTAACTTTCGTTTGTTCTTGAGGAGATTGTAAGTGAAAATACTTAATTCTTTTTCACCTATCATACTGATAAGAACTTTTAGGAGAGAGGTTATAATTGTCGCAACAATGGTAAAAACTCACAACCTTGAAGTAATGGCCGTCAAAAAACAAATCAGCATCTGTTCCAATTTAGGTTCACATGTACACTACATTTTATTTAAGTTCCTGCACTGACTCTTGAGATACCGCTGTTATGCATAAAGGAAAAAAAAAACACTTGACTACTGCGCCCGCCAGAAGAAAACGGCACCAAGCACTTATCAGCACCAGCTCCCTCGGTGCTCCCATGTGTGTACTAAATTTTTATTTCATTTTTTCAGTATTGTTTGTGCTCAAGAGTTTGTTCATTTGTTTGTTTCAAATGGGGCTGCATTTAGCTTCTTGCCATTTGCAGACCTAGTGCATTCCCTGAGACCGACATCCACTTTTTCATGTGGAACCACCATCGGCGGAATGTCGTAGCCACGAGAATTTTGACGCCTAGTTTCCTCACTAGATAGAGGCACCTGGGCTCTTTTTGTTGCGAAACTGCACTAGGAATTTAATTTTGACAAGAGATACAATCCCTCGAGCCAAACAAGTACCCAAGAGATCTTTTACATGCCGTATAATCATACGACATGGATGCCGTCAATTTTCTGCATCATGAAAATCCACCAGCTGGAGTCGGGTTTGATCCCTCGCCTTTGGGCGTGAGGGGCCAGCGTCTTAATTTCTTCACCACTCTTTCCGCTTGTGCTCAAAAGTAGTCAATAGAAAAAAAAGCTAACTCACACTCTGACGCTTTGAAAAAGTGTTAAAATTGGACTCATCACAAATTGAAACGTCTTAATCTGTGAAGTTCAAAAAATTTTGAGTCCAATACTTTATTCTACTACTGGAGGTAGAAAAAAGGAAAAACACACGTGCTTAATTCAGACCGGAGCATTTGACGACATAACTATACGCACAATACAATAGAAGCTGCATAACAACAATTTGAATCCTAAAGCTAAAAGATCTTCAAAAAACAAATTACGTATTACCGAGTTTTTTTTTTTTTTTTTTTTTTTTTCGTAGCAAAAATTAAGATCATTGTCGAAACTATTTGCTCTAAAATGACAGATTTTTTTTTTTTTTTTTTTTTTGAAATTTACGTATGATGAAGGAGAATGTCCAATATAAATTGCGGTAAAAAAAATCATGCAGACAGCAGTTGCCTAAAAAAATGTATATAACAAAATCACGCCTCATAAAACAGGACTCTAACGGCATAAGAGACATGAGTTAACTACTTTAAAGCTTAGGTTGTACATTAGTACAAAGTCATTCTTGTTTCGTTGAATAACTTTTTAAGGAAAAATTATAGTTTTCACGTATTTTCTCCATTAAAACTTTTTTCCGAGAGCATTACGGTAAAGCTTGTTCTAAATAATCTTTCTATATTGTGGAGCAAATCAATCGTGAGAAATAATTTCTGACATTGTGCATGCCTCATTAGCTTTGAAATGATCTTCGCCTTTTATTAAAGGGAAGCTGCACATTTGTAGAGGAAAAATCCTATAACGTACTTAATTGCGGGTATTCATTTCAAATTTCCCATGCACCAGGAAGTATTCATGCTTTTAATATCACTAAAAGATTTAATGAAATATATTCTGGTTCTTAAAATAGTAATTAATACTATGATATTAACGCTTATGTTGCTCGTGTTATAATTTTTTGAAGTGCTGAATTTAGCATCAACAACGCGCAGTACGCTAAGTTCCAGCGCAGGCTTTATTTCAGTAGCTACCATGTAGTAAGTCATGAGCCGACGCGCATTGTTTTTCCAGCGACTCTGTTATTGCAGTGGGCGTCTTTGAGGAGCGCTTGAAAGGAGACCTTAAAAAAGTCGCCATCACAACATTTCGAATAGCTTCAAGCTATCCAAACCGGATACCTTTAAGGACGTTCCTGGAACTTGAGAATAAAAAGAAGTCTGTTGAAGGCATGTCCGGACTGCAAGGGCTTTACCGCAGTGCTGCTAAATCGTGCTTCGTCTAGTACAGTGTTTCCCAACCTTTTGGAGCTTACCGTCTCCTTCACCCTTTAAAACCATAAATTTGGCGCAATTGAACATCGATATTATTGAAAATAAAAGTACCTATTTTAAATTTGAAGTAAAATGTACGCAATAAAGCAACTATAACCAATCACTTTTAAACTGAAAATATTAAAAAATAAATAAAATACCTTCATTCATTTTTTTTTTACAAAGCGAACTGATAAGCATTTAAAGGGCAACATTTAACTAAAATTAGCGACGTACTTTTCAAAAAAAAAACTGCATTACACTTTTACAAGAAATTATTTTCTTATCTTCACTGGAGTCTGGCGGAATTAAAATCATTGAAACTTAAAATCTGAAGGAAAATAAATTGAAAATGTGAAAATTCATAAATTAACAGTGAAGGACAAAATACTTCTTAAGGTTCATCCGATGTGCAAGGAGGAAGCTCTTGAACTTTCATTTGTTTCTTTCTTTACTTGTGATTAATTGTCCGAACTCTGAACAACCGGTTTCGTTCATGTTTAAAATTTCGATTTTCACTATACTATTATTGCTACTGTTTTCTCTTCTAATAACACATCGCCCGCCCATCGCCCCTTAAGAATTTACCGCCCCCTTGAGGAGCCAAATCGCACTCTTGGGGGCGATCACCCCTAATTTGGGAACCACTGGTCTAGTACTATAAGGCAAAAATTTCTAAACAATGGCCCGCGGGAAAAAAAAATCTAAAATCTGGCCCACGACTGCCGGCCAGATTTTAGATGCATAAATCAGTCAAGTCATTACTATGTATTTTTAACTTCCCTGTGAGAATTTCTTGCGTGTTTATATTTTAAGGGGCTTTATTGCAAATATGAGCATTAATGCAATATCAATCATCAAAATATGCAATGACATCATGTAGCCAAGTGCCTACATTGTGTTCTTCTAACAATTAGAAACGTTTTTAAAATTTCCGTGATTTGTTTTATTCTAAACCAAGAAAACCAAGCATAATAGAACCCTTAATTTCCTTCCTCTTCTTTTTTATTTATCTTTTTTTTCTTTTTTTTTAAATTTAATTATTATTTTTTTTCTTCTTCATGTATTTTGCCGCTGGTAGAAATTTAGTAAAAACGTGAATGATTTATGTTAGTCACCTTGCTAATAGTTAAGGAAGTACCAAGTAACTATGCTAATAGTTTTCAAAAAGTAGTACACTGTTCAACAACATGGCAGTACAAAGTTGCCCTGAAAGAAAAAGTTCTTAGCTTCAAAACAACATAACAGGTCTGAATATCGCCCCTGTTTCTAATACCGTATATCGTAATTTCCTAATGAGCAATGCTGCGACATAGACAATGAACACTGCAAAGTCTACTCGACAGCAACTGAAGGCAACTGTACAAGTCTGAAGACAGAAATACGTCCCATTGCTGTGCTGTGATTTTATTTATTTATTTTTTTCTGGATTTTTGAGAACGTTGATTTTTGAAGATACTACCTTTATTATCAATATTGGTCACATAGTAATTAGTAGTATTGCATTGCTTCACTCATGCTACATAAAACTACGGGAAATAGGCTGATAGCTAAGCTGCATTGAGTTCATGTTTATCGAAAGAATCTGGTAGTGAAAGCTGCTATGTTTACTTGTCATGTTTTTCCTGATATTATTCACCAAAGGGATCCAATTATCGAGTAGTAGGCGACACGCAGTACAGAGAAACATAGGCCGGAAAAAAATTTTAAACTCTTCAGCAACATTCTGAAGATCTGGTCATAGTAATATTAACCAATACATTGCAAAAAATGAAAGTTGTTTTTGCAGTATAATACAGCTAATTTTATAGCAATAAACTGTAAAAGTTGTTAATTTTACAGTAATAAACTGCAAATTGCTACTTTTACAGTACTGTGTGTAAACTTGTTAATTTTACAGTAGTAAATTGCAAAATTGCTAATTTGTCAGTTTATTACCGTGCATTTTACAGCTTAAAACTACAGAGCATGTAAAGCAATGAAAATAAAATTTAAAAAAAAAAAATTCCATTTCATGAGCCCCGAGCTGATCAACCTGAAAAGAAATGGAACATTAGAAAGAAAATGTATTATTTTAATTCATCCCGTTCGGTTAATGACCATGAGCCACTCTCTCCGAGACCGAATGAGAGAGGCAGTAGCAATGACGATGATGATGGAAGATGATGAATTTGTGAAGAATTTTGTTCTTGTGGCGAACATAATTAAGTTTTTTTAAGATGTAGGAAGTGTTTTCACTGGTTTAATGAAAAATTAACTAAAGAAAAAGAGAAACAAACGTTTTATATTTTCTAAAATTATAGCTTGTTTATCACCTACATGTTTTACAAAATGAATGAAAATGCATGTAAAAAAAAATATTTATTCGTAATTTATTTCTTTAATTTTTAAACGTTTCTAAGTAGGCGATATTAAAAGCACCGGGTAGGCGGTATCAGAAACTGAAAAATGCTTCAGCTTTTTTTTTCACCGGATGCACCAGCTTAAGAACAACCCAACAAGTGCCGATGATGTTAAAATTCAACTGCGTGAACACTTAACCACATAATATCTCAACAGCTTCAGTTCAAATTCAATGTTTCGAAATATTATACCTTTCGGAAGCAAATCACTTTAAGTGTACGATATTTGGGCCACTTACCTTATATAATACTAATAACTTTTATTCTGAACTTTTACATGTCATTTATTTTGCTACAATGTTTTCGCATGTCATGAGCTGCTTTGACATCAATAATAAGAAACAACAAGTCTTCTGAATTACGTTTCAAAAAGTTAGCGTTTTGCGCTTCGTTAAATCTATTTCTTTTTAAAAAAAACGGAAAACTTGCTAAACAAATTTTTGCTTAAAATGTATTTATGCGTCTCTGGAATGACTAAAAAATTTAATCTGCAAAAAAAAAAAGAAAGAAAGTGTGTAAATACTATCTTCTAGTAAATCTTTAAAATTCAAAACGGATCGCCTAAGCAATTGTATAGTCTGAAAACTCCAAATACTATTAAATAGCAAGATTAATTTTGACAAACGATTTTCCCCATTTTCTCTTCTTTTAGTTCTCCAGAACGAAGATTTAAATGTTTGCAAAACACTTCCACTGAAAATTTTCAGCTTTTTCTGTTAAACAGACAGAAGAAACTTCCTCAAACTTATTTTCGGAAGTTTGGCATTTTGTTAAAATAATCAGTCACGCTCTAATTGGTATGATTAAGAAAGGATAGCATGACTATTAACTCTGATTAATTTTCGATAACCTATTCTGTGCAAAGCGTTTTGAATATTATCTCGAATCAACACTCAGACTAATGAATGTAAATTACATTTCCAAAAAGGAAAGCTATATTTTCCTCAACAGTCATCTAATTGCACGTTGCAGTTTCAAAAAAGAAATATTTGCTTTGAAAATCACTAAGAAAATATATTTTATTGCATTCAACTATTGTTAGCATGGTTTATTAATTCTTTTTTGATTTTTAGATATTTCGAAACTTATTTAACAACGTGCATATTTTTTAATTTGAAAAATAAAGACCTTCCATTTTTTTGTTATTTTATTGCATATTGCTTTAGTATTCTCATCGATAAATGATTGCAAAAGGGGCCATTACCATAAAGGTGCATAGACGAAAATCCAATTTTCGACAATAAAAAAAAGTGAGGTAAATTTATGCATTAAAAGTAGTATTTCTGCTTCACATAAAATTTTAAACTTAAAAATTCCAAATTAAACTAAAACATTGGCTAGACAGTATACCAGAAGAAATTCGTTCACTTGCCTGTAGTTGAAATTTTCTTTTACCAAAGAAAAACACTTGTGATTTTAAAAGTAATACAAGAAAATATTTGGTGAAGCGGATTAACTGTAAAAGGCTTTGGAGCAAATCTCAGAAATTCCTTCTAAAAGTATTTTCTAGAATGATTTCTCCAATTGAAAATGTAAAAATAGAATCGTTCGTGCATCATCAATATTCATTGCTGATTCTTAATAAAATGAACCGATATTTCTGGTAAACTTTAAGGGAAAGAAGAATGAATTTTTTTTTATAGGTTTATTGAAGAAAACTTCTTTTGTAAACAGCCATCAGATATCAAACATGGAAGAGTTAGAAATAGTCTTTGCATTGAATGCTTTTAATTACTTGTCATGTTAACTTTTTTTATGTATTTATTCCAAAATTTATGTGTAATAAAACGAAATAAAAAGTGTTATTAAGCATTACTTTTACAAAATAGTGTTTACAAGTTTCTGATAAGTGACTTCTTATTTTTACATGAAGGTAACAGCTGGAATGTTGGTTAAAACAGGTTTTGTCAAAATCGATATTTTTAACTCAATCAAATGTAAACATATAAAAACGCTGTCACTTTTTGATTCTTATCAACGGATTGTGAAGTGAATTTTTACACTAATTGCTGCTAAGTTCAAATATTCAAATCTGATTTAAGTTTTTTTTAGATGAACTAATTTATATACTTATTACAAATAATTATTTCTAAGTAGTAGCGTCTCTTTTATGAGCTCTTTTCTTTTGTAATCTTTAAAAAACTTTCGATTGAAGAAAAAAGCATTAGCAGATTAATCGTTTAAGCCGATATTTTTCAGTTGAACTTTTTATAATTTATAAAATAGTTAACTGAAAATTAAACGTCGGCGCTTAAATACAGCTTAAATTGAAATGAATATTTCTAGGCAAGCAGCAAAGTATAATCAAATAGCCCAAAACTAACCCATTTTTCATCGTGAGAAAAGTTAGGTAAAATCTTAATGGTGATGTTTAAGGTGAAATGTCACGATGACCTTTCTGTGTGTGTGTGTGTGTGTGTGTGTGTGTGTTTTTTTTTTTTTTTTTTTAACTGACTAAAAACAAAGTAGTACTGTCATCTATTAAATGAAATCGATTTACCCACCAGCATCAGAAATGTTGATGCTTTGAGAAAGTTGTAATATTTTGGGAATAATACATAACACTTTCTTTCTCTTCACAATGCTTTCAAACAGAAATCCAGCGATGGAGGTTCATATTTGCAACATAGCTAAGAATATCTGATTTCTAATCTGAATTGACAGTGCGAAGTTTCAGGAAAGATATTCCGAAATTACAGAAAAGTTCGTGAAGCGTGAGGTATCGAGTACAAATGAGTCATTCCGACAAGCCCATTTGGAACGCCCCATTACCTAATCATTGTTCGAATTCTGCATCTTTACAATCTGTTCCGTACTCATCGCTCGCTTCCTTAAAGCTTTCACCAATCAAATGCGTGGACCGGACAAAGTTGAATAACTAAGCTGCCAAAAATGAAGACATGAATTGGAGTTGAAATGTATATTCCTTGAAGCGTAATTGTCGGGTTTTAAAGTGGTATATAAAAGCAGAGCATTTAACTCCAGCCTCTATTGAGAGCATCAAATTTCAGCCTCAAGTTGGGTTCCATTGTGGTGAGCAATATTTTAACATCCGATTTATTATGATGCAGTCGAGCCCGCTTATTAGAATATCGGTTAAAAGAACATCCCGGTTAAGTATATACATTTTCAATGTACCAAACCGTAGTGATGCACTATTTGATCCCGGATAATGGAATATCAGACTTATTAAAATATATTTTTGTGACAAAATGGCTATTCTATTCAGCTGGCCCGACTGTATATAGTTTTTACAACATCATTATGTGAACAACGTTTTTCACTATTTCTGTAATAATTGACTTTCTTTTTTACAATGTGAAGCGCTTAAAAGTAAAGGGATATAAGAGCAGAACCTAAAAGTGTTGAGACAACTGCTATAGCTTGATGAAGAAACTTTTATCTGTTTTGGAGAAAATGACGGCACTAGTTGCCATGGCAGGTTCTGCATGATTTAGAAGCACTTTTCACAAAAGCCTGCATAGGGTTTGATATTTGCATGCGTTTTGCACATAATTTTGAAAAGTTTACTTTCGCTACTTTGCTTCTTACAGTCTCTGAAATAAATATATTATCTGTTTACTATTTTCCGGAAATTGTTTAAGTATAGTTTTCGTGATACCTGAAACTAATAACTGGCAACTTATATTTAACTTTTAAATTTTGCACTGTATTATAATCTTTTATTTCTCTTTTTACTAGACTTAGTCATAATTTTAACTAACATAGTTAAGTATTAATAATTGAGTCAGTAAGTCACTGCCCCTATATACCTACCGCACTGCCGTGTATTGCATAGTTCAGTGTCTCATTTTACTACTTGTTTCATAAAACATATCAGTTACTTGTGACTGCTAGTTTGAAGTTTTACTGACTTTCATCTATTGCAACGGAACTGAAGAACCTGTGATTTATTAATTAAAAATTAACAATAAATGTGGATATAATTTTAGAGGGATAAATAATAAAAGCAAATACCATTTCAAATTTATAAAATACTAGCTTATTACCTAGCGTTGCCCGGTATTGCATTTTGTGTAACTTATTTAATGCTAAAATGAAATAGGTTAGTCTGAAATTAATAATTCATTTTTAATCGTAATCTTTGTTGGAAAATACTTTAAATGTGTTAAATTTTGCAATTTGTATGCTTAAAGGCTTATCTCTATTACTCTATCTATTCAAAATTGAAAGAAAATGGAAATTTTGAGACAAAAAATTTGAATATTGAGCTTTCCATTTTTTTCTTTTTTTTTGCATTTCAAAACCCCACCTATAAATTCCAGTACATCAAGAAACCTCTGTCCCAAGTTTGATGAAAATCCGACGATAACTGTGGATTTGTATAAGGAACAACATACATAAATTTTTATACATATAGATTAAAAATTTATCATTCGACAGAACTAGCATTCATAATTTTAAGATTTTACTATTAAAAAAAAAGGCAAAGTTAACTTTCCAATTCTGTGGTTCTGCTGCCCTGAAAGAGGACTCCCCTGATTTGATGCTTTAGGATTTAAACTATTTAAATAAATTGCTGGAACTGGAACTGCAGTTTCTAAATTATTTCCTTCATTATTGAGTTTTTCATTTTTGCTTAGAGATACAAGAGACGTGTTCTTTAAATAGAAAAACAAACAAGCCAGAAATAGTTCTAGTAGTTCTAAGTTTCAATGCGAAAAAAAATGTTTGGATTTTAAGATGTCGAAACAAACTAATTGGTTCTTATTCATAATTTGCTATCTGCAATTCTGGATTGCAACGTGCAATGTGCTTGATTGCAGATCCGCAATCTGTAGTATCTGCAATTTTCTGCGATACAACGTTTGTTTAAACTGAAATTAAATCACTGTTTCTTGAATATAATTTTCAGAAATTTATGATCCCTCTTATAGCAGTATTTAAAATAATAATAATAATAATAATTTATTATTATTATTATTAATATTATTATTATTATTAAGAATCTATAAAGTGTTAGGCATAAGAAAAAAATAAATGTGGGAAGTAAACTAAATTCACCATTTTGTTTATTTTCTACATCTTCGTTAATATTTAAAATAAAATAATTTGTTCAATCTTAAATCATGCTTCAGTCCGCCATGCAAGAATCCCATAGTCGAAAGCTACATTTGAAAAAAATTATAAATAGTATTTTTAATTGAGAAAAAAGTGAGAAAAACAAAGTTTTTGAAAAAGTGCTCCTATTTAGGCCCTACACTTAATGAAAAAAATTTATTCAACAATGTAAAAAAAGGCAAAAACTTATTTATTAATGTTTATACATTAAAAAACTGAAAAATGAAAATATGTTGAATTTCATGATTATTTGTTTTGGTCGAGTGCTGTTTTTTAAGTCATTCATGCTAAAAATAATGTTGTTTTCTTTTTTTGTGTGTTATATAAAGTAGGGTCTGGTGGGGTAAAGTACTGAATAAGGTAAAGTGGCCATGCATAAAATAAAAGGAAATATCTATAAACTCAATTGAGGAATGATTGCAAGGTTTTTTTCTAGATTTCAGAGATTTGGAATTAAGTTTTGAATTCCGTTCTCTTTTTTTTTCGTTTTGTTTTTGTGTACTATTTAAGTCGTTCACTTATAGTATGCACCACGTATTTGGCAAAATAAGCAAGGCATTCGACTTAGGTTAACTTCCTCTGCACTCTTTTCGTGCAAATATTTAAACTATATATGTCAATTTTATTTTACAATATTACTACAATCACTTTATTTTAAGGTATTAAAAACTCAA
>JAXGGA010007548.1:0-61936 GCA_038373865.1 Uloborus plumipes
CTTTAAATACCCATTTTACCCAAAAAAAAATAGTCTAATAAGTGTTGTATTATATTAAGCAAGATTAAAATAATGCAAATAAGCGGGATTGACTGTATATGTAAAAAGCAAATTTATAAGTTAGCGTATCATCTGAAGAAGGTTTCATTATGTTGTAAATCTTTATAAGAATGTTAAAAAGTTCATATGAAAATGAACAATTATGATTCTTCATATTATAACAATATTTTCCTTTTGGATTTTTTGGTAAGATTCATTTTATAAGTCAAATATTTCTTTTAAAAACACTTATCTTTTCTGTGGGAGATAACTCTCAATTTTTTACCTATTTACTTGGACACTAGGGTGGAGTGAAAAAATAAAAGTACAAAATAAGTTTAGCCTGTGTGCGGAAAAGTTGCCCCTTATGAAGCTTGTTTATTGTATAAAATTTTAGCAAAATAAAATAATATCTTTATCTGCCTATCTGGCCTTGAATTTTAAGTATTTTGCTTAAATTTTACCTATCTGGTAAAAACTAAACTAGCTGTCGTGGCCGTCACGAAACTTTCTTCTATATCTATCTTATGAATTCCGGTTACAAAATAAAATACATACTGGCCCGAATAATTGGAGAGAGCTCCAATTTCCCAATTATCGTAATAACCCTGCAAATGCAGCATCAATGAGTGAAATTGGAAATCATTGCAAAAGCATTGTTTAGATTAATTGCAAACATTTTATTTGTTAGTAAAAATAAATTGGCAACAGTTAAAAATTTCAAATCATTGAAAGTTTTCAGGTGTTTTTATAATTAAATAGCGTGAAAGCGATTTTTTAATGAATTAATTTTTCGCATTGTTGACTAAGCGCAAAAATCAATCCACCCTCCCCTTGGGGCGATTGGTGCCAAAATTTAATCGATGCTTGATTCCTTATTGGGGTAGTGTTATTCCAAATTTCATTCAAATCGCAGCAATATTTCCCGAGATACAGTAGGTGCAATGACAAAATAAGCACTTTTGATTGCTCCACCCCCTTTGAGATATTAACACACAAATTGAATCAGCACCTGTACTCAATAGAGTCTACCTATGGACCAATTTTCGTTTGATTCCGCCGGTTACTTCCTGAGATATAGCAGTCACCTCCGCGCAGAACACGTGCGATTGCTCCACCCCCCTTCGAGATATTGACAAACAAATTGAATCAGGACCTGTACTCAGTAGGGTCTACCTATGGACCAATTTTCGTTTGATTCCGCCGGTTACTTCCTGAGATATAGCAATCATCCCCGCGCAGAACACGTGCGATTGCTTCACCCCCCTTCAAGATATTGACAAACAAATTGAATCAGCACCTGTACTTAGTAGGGTCTACCTATGGACCAATTTTCGTTTGATTTCGCCGGTTACTTCCTGAGATATAGCAATCACCCCCGGGCAGAACACGTGCGATTGCTCCACCCCCTTTAGAGGAATTCGCTAAAAAAAGTCAGGTGCACCAGTTCACATAGTGGTACATATGTGCAAAAATTTTTGTTCGATTTCATGCAGTAGTTTTTGCTCTAGCGCGGCCACAAAAACTGGTCACACACATACAGACTCACACACAGACACAGACACACAGACACACGGACACACAGACAGACATTTTCCAAAAATGGTCGAAATGGACTCAGCGCACCTCAAAACGTGCAAATCCGTCAAAATTCGACATTCGAAAATTTTCACGAAACCAATACTTTCTTCTATATATTAGATATAGAAGAAAGTAATGATAAAAATATAAGACCTCTAATTTGAAGTTACGAATGATTGACACTAAACTTTATTATTTGAAATAAATAGTCAGTTAATAAGTGAATGACCTTGCAATTGTAGGATGATCTTTAAGTGTACAATTGTACATAGCGCTTGCGCACCGCGCGTGCTCTTCCTGGCAGACCAATGTTTACGTTCACTTATTGTGCTACTATCAATTGCGGTTTTTTTTCTTCAAGTTAGTTGAACTCCTATCGTTAGAACGTTGTTTTTAGTTTATATTACGTGTAAGCATTTTTCCCCGTCCACGTGAGTACTTCTATGTAGTTATCACACTTTACTTAGGGCATTTCAAAATAGCCAAGATTCGATCACAAGACAAGTTTGGAACTCCTGAAATCTTCAAACATAATATTCTACATGCGTATGCGGGTGTTATAATACAGTTATATATACGCCTATAATTTTTATGAACAAATTAAAAAGAACCTGCTGATATAGATGTGTGTTCTCGTGTAAGGAATGATCTCAAATGCTTATGGGGTAAAAGTTCACTTCCTTCTATATAGATCAACAGATACAATCTAAGGTAAGATAATACTATACGAAATATCGTAATGTTAAAAATAATTTAAAACAAAAAGGTGCACTATATTTTTTTCAAAATGGTTGCGTCTTTTAGAAAATCAGTTGAGCAAAATCTTTTTGATATTTCATTATGAAAATGCAAGGATTTTGTTATCTGTTCTTACAAAATTAAAGTTCCTATAGCTGAAAGGGCATTTTTAACGGATCAAAAAACACTAGCTAAACTAATAATTGGAAATGTTGATACAAAAGCAAACAAAATGATTGAAAAGAGATTAAAACGGAACGACAGAGCATCTGAAAGAACTAAAAATATTCAACTGCAAGATATTGTGGAAACAACAGGTAGACTTTCTACTTCTAATACAGGACAGATTTTGAATTTTTCTAATTCTTCTCATGAAAAGGAAGTTACGATTTCTGCCTATGAAACGAAAAGCTTAATTATAAGTCAAGATTCTCCTTCAACTTCGCAAATGAGAACTAGACTTTTAAATGTAGCACAGGCTTGTGACAGAACTGGTGTGTCCGATAGGTCAGCTTCAATCCTCATAAATGCTGCTTTGCAAGATATATAAATAATTACGAAAGAAGATTCTTCTGAAGTAGTCGATCGTAGTAAAATTAGAAAGGAAAGAAATAAAAGGTTTTGATTTGAAAAGGAAAAATGAATAACTCTCTTCATCAGAAGAATATGGATTATACTTTGACAGTCAAAAAGACAAGACTAATTCAAATTAAGGTGACTGCCTACGTTCGATGAACTTTTTTTAAAAAAATAATAATTTTGACAAAACATGTGAATGGTCAGCTTAAATGAGGTATCAAATGATGTTAAAAAGTAAAATTTGAATAATATATCAAGAAGTTTTTAAAATTTTGGAAAATTTGAGTGAAAGAGGAGCGAAAATCAATGTTTACGTGGTAGACCACTGACACAATTCTAACCAATAAAAACACAATTCCTTTATACTGCATACTTACTTAACCATTATCTACAATTGGAACTAAAAGTTTTTAAAAAATTTAAAAATTCTTTGAAATATGCTCAATTATGGCTAAAAAGAGCAAATTTACAGTATTTTTAAAAAGTTTTTTGTGTTAACACAGCTAGTAAATGAGCAAATTTTAACCAGGAATTAAGTTCTAGTAAAGAAACACAGTACATATGGTTCATAACACTATCACCAAATTTCATGGAAAAATTCTTACTAGTTTTTGAGTAAGGACTGCCAGCGTGAATCGAAATGAGGAAAAATATAGTTTTTCAGAAAACGCAATCAAAGATTTATTCATACAAAACAAGTAAGTTATACTAATTTATAAACCTTAAAACTTTTCACAAAGTTTTGTAAAACATTTATGCAGCTTATACTTCCTTAGATTTCACTTTTTATTAAATTTTCATTTTTATGACTCATTTTGCATCAAGTTACAGATGCTCGCTAAAATCTTAATTTTGCATTTCTTGGAAAGCCGTATGCATTTTCTCAAAACAGGATTTTTAATAGCTTTCCAGTAGTGCTGATAATGAAGAGAAGCAGTCATAATAAGATAATAAACAGTAAATAAGTATTTTCAAATAAACATACAATTAAATATTTTTTCCTGGGATGATTTACGTAAAAAAAGGTGATTTTTCTAACATACTGAACAATTGCGGAATTGCGTCAAAATATATTTATAATACAAAAGCATAATACACATGTATCCTTTCAAAATTCGCCACAATTGTAAGTCGGACCTTCCGCTTGTTCGTTTTTGTCTGATTTTGATTTTTTCGCAGCTCGTCTCTTCTTTCTGGCTATTTTTGTAGTTGGCAACGAGCAACGTTTTGATTGTTCAACTCTAAATACATCAAATTCTAAGTAATTTTTTATGGTAACTGCATCAATTGTGACACCTATATTTTCAAATACAGGTATTAGTCCTAGAAAGCCAGAGTTAAAGAGCAAAACTGATAGATATCCACCAAGCTGCAAAGTTTTAAGTTCAACAAACACACGCTTCGGCAACAAGCTCCATAAAACATTGTTGAAGCTTTCGTTTGCATTCTGAGTCAATCCGTGCAAACATTTTTCAAGAAGATTTTGGTCACAGAGGCTCATGTACACCGGTTTTATAATATTTACAATATAGTTCGGTAATCCAGGAGATATATCTGTGAAACGGGCTCCACCATTTGTTTTTGCTCTTTGGTATTTGCACCAACTGTCTGCTGTTTTTGGGCACTGTCCATGCATTGGATTAGTCCTGCTGGAGCAACAATGAAAGAATGCAGCAATAACTGCAGATTGCATGGCTTTCAAATTTCCTGTGTTGCTACGTATAGCAATTCCGTAGTAATTCTGCAGACGGTCAATGAATTTGTCGGTTAACTTTCCCTTGCCACCTAATCCTTTTTTGGTTTTCTTTAATTTTCGAAGTCTGTTGCCAACGCGTTTTTGCACATGTCCAATGCACTCTAGCTTTTGTACCGAATCTTTTCCGTAAGTGTCCTTCACGTCAAAAAACGCTTTACAATCTCCATCCCCAAAATACTGCACATATTTTAGATCGTGGTTTGCTAACGATCGCTGAAAAATTCTTTTTACACCTACAACTTCCATACTGCCAGACGATCCTGAGTGATTTGCACATAAATGTTCCTTCTCGCTTTTAGTTAGGCAAGAACGGCAGTATTGCGAGAGCATTTCAATGTCGAGAACTTTTCCAGTATCGACAGCAATTACTGAAACACAGCCATTCAGAGATGTGTGGCCACGACGTTGCCACGTGCCGTCCACGGAAACCCCACAAGAATCTACTTTTTTCAGTTCTTTCACTCCTTGTGAAGATTCTTGCATGTTCTTCTTACTCGCAGAAATCACCGCTGACAACAGTTTTTCTTCATTTTGTTTAAATGCAACTTTTGACAGGAAAGGCAAGTTCATTGTGAAAAAAAACTTTCTGCCAGCCGTATATCCTTTACCAATGAGTCGCAGTCCCAGTACAAGCAACTGGTTCAAAATATTCTGTTTCCCAGTTTTTGATGTTGAGGAGAAGCCTGTCACAAAACCACACTTGCATGTGACCGAAAAATTGGAATTAATTCCAAACCTGGAATCTTCTGACAGTTTCAACCCCGTATCAAAACAGGTAGGGCAGCATAATATGGAGATCAGGGATACCAGACAGGAAATATCTACTATTCTATTCCCTTGCAATTTTTCTGAACTTGAATTCATCAAATTGAAAGCATCAGCAGCTTTATCAACACATAGCTTAGAAGTACTAGCACTTTGTATGGCCTCATTACTTGTGTTTTCAGGTTTGGTATAACGATTGCCATGAAAGGTTCTCTTTTTCGACTTCCTTCTACAGGATCTAGCTTTTGCCATAATAAAACAATAAAAGCTAAATAAAAATACTAAAATAATTACACAAAACAGAGCAAGAGTGCAGTGTAAAAGAAATTAAAAGCAGATATAAAAAGCAGTAAACGAAGTTGGTAAACCAAAATGTAAACAACAAAATTTGTTGCCACTCTGTACAAATTTCTTTCAAAAACTAAAAATAAATGATTGGCAACATGTAATCTTTTGATATTAATGTTATTTTATAGCCATTTATATCAAGAAAAATGAAAAACACAGCCTAAATTTACATTGTTTACATTCATTTTGACGTTTTCAGCTGACTTCCGGTGCTTCGGAATCTCACTTCCGGTTTTTTTAATTAGCTGTAACTTTTTTTCTAATTATCAGAAAAGTAAAAGTAAGACATTTTTGGAATCCTAGAAGTCAGTTCTTTTCAAATATGTAATTTTAAAAAAATCAAATTTTTTGACGAAATCGGTCATTTCAACGTAGGCAGTCACCTTAAGGAAGGAAAGAGGAGAGCTAAAAGAACAATCACAGAAGAGCATATTGCTATAGTTTTAGAACCTAGATCTAAATATGTTGACCATATCACTCCCAAATCTAGTAGTTTAAACGCCATAAAAATTAGCATATTAAGTTTTTTAGAGAAAAGTGCTGACATTTCTAAGGTACAAGCTAGAAGGTGTGACGGAACGGTGGTCAATACAGGATCTAAAAATGGTTTAATAAGACAAATTGAGCTCTCTGTTGGACGACCTTTGCAATGGTTTATTTGCTTATTACATACTAATGAACTACCGATACGTCATCTAATGGAACATTTTGATGGAACAATTACAGCCCCTAAAGGATTTTGTGGAAACATTGGGGGGAAACTAGAATCTTGTGAAGGTATGCCTGTAGTTCACTTTTGAAAGGATAGAAGTAACTTTACTCGAGATTGCCTTTAATGAACTTAGTACGGACCAGCAAAATCTCTACGAAATGTGAACTGGAATTTCAAATGGAAAAATTCCGTTCAACTTGTCACCAAATGCTTCAGAAAAAATGAGTCATGCCAGATGGTTAACGAAAGCAAATAGAATTTTGCGGCCCATCGGAGAACTTGAGAATATTAACACAGTATGTTATTAGAGTAGGCATGCTTGCGGTTTGATATTAAATCTAAATCATCATGTCGGTATGGTAGTCAACATTTTTACAGCATAATAAATAAAATCTTGATTTCTACCAAAAGAGCTAAAGAATATAGTAGATAAAGCACTGAAATGAAATGTTTATTTTGGGAACCCGGAGAAAATTATACTATCTATGCTATCTAATGAGATGATCAAATACACGTGAGAAATTTGGGCCTTCGAAGATTTTTAGAGTATAGACGGATGGCTGAACTCGATAAAAATGTTCGAGAATTCAAGATTCTCATTGTACTTTTCAACGTAGATAACTATATGGATTTAATTGACTGGAATTCAGTTAACCTTACCGAACACCTGACTACGAAGTCTATTTCTTCTAATGAGGTGAACTAGATGATGATTCTGGATATTCCTGAGGATATTAATATTTTAAAATATCCGTGCCATTCACAAGCGGGTCGTTCCACGTCAAATCGCCTAAGGCTATGTGCCGTCATGTCTCGGATTTTGTTCAATATTTTTTTACGGATAGATACCTATGAGATAAACTCAAATTAATTTTTTTTAGATTTTTTGAATAAAAATTTAGGGTTGTAGAATTTTTTGAAATTTTGATTTTTTTAGAATTTTTGCTTTTTAGCCTACTTTCCCGTTAAAATTAAAAGAAAGACGAAAAAAGTATTAAAAGTAGCTTAATGCATCTAAAAAATATCGCCAAGTCCAAAAAATATCGCCAAGTTAAAAAAATATCGCCAAGTCCAAAAAATATCGCCAAGTTAAAAAAATAAAAAGGTAAAATGAAAATCGAAAAATTAAAAATTTGAAAGTAGGGTATTGAGATGGAGAATTTGTGTGTCGGTCGGTCCGTCGGTCGGTCTGTCGGTCGGTCGGTCGGTCTGTCTGCCCCCCCCCCTAATAACTTTTGAATGAACATTCCGATTTGGACAAACTTTTTTTTGTTGGAAAGATCTCGGCGAGTACAGCTCATTCCCATATTTGATTTTTCGATTTGAACAATTTTTGGTTCAACTTTGAACCGTTCAAATAACCTGTCCCGCGATGCTAACTTTTGAGTGAACAGTCCGATTTGAACAAACTTTTTTTTGTTCGAAAGATCTTTTCAAGGATACTTCATTTCCGTATCTACATTTTCGATTTGAGCAATTTTTCGTTCAACATTGAACCGTTCAAACAAGCTGTCGCCCCTAATAACTTTTGAATGAACAGTCCGATTTAAACAAACTTTTTTTTGTGCGAAAGATCTTTTCAAGGATACTTCATTTCCTTATCTACATTTTCGATTTGAGCAATTTTTCGTTCAACATTGAACCGTTCAAACAAGCTGTCACCCCTAATAACTTTTGAATGAACAGTCCGATTTAAACAAACTGTTTTTTGTTCGAAGCATCTCGGCAAGGATACTTTATTTCCGTATTTAAATTTTCAATTTGAGCATTTTTGGTTCAACATTGAACCGTTCAAGCAACCTTTCTCAACCTAATAACTTTTGAGTGAACAGTCCGAATGGAATAAACTTTTTTTTGTTCGAAAGATCTCGGCGAGTACAGCTCACTCCCATATTTGATTTTTCGATTTGAACAATTTTTCGTTCAATATTGAACCGTTCAGAAAAAAAAATAACATTAGCGTCTACGGGGAATTTGAGTTGAATGTTGATCCTGAACTTAAAGTCGGATCTCCTTCAAACTAACTTTGTAAAAAAATGGTTTTGATAAGTAATGTTTGTAAAGTACTTTTCTGAGAATTCTTCTGTGAGGACTCTGATTCTGACTCCGACTCCGCAAACATGGCGGAAATGCAGGCTCAGATAAAAAATGACTGACTGTGCAGACGATTTTTTGTTTATTTATTCATTTGTTTTATTTTATTTATTATTATTATTTTTTTTGGCACACGATTTTTTTTGTAACAAAACAAAACGAGAAAATTTTATTCTTTATTTATATTTAACAACTGGCAACGGATTAAAGGTGAAATTCGAGACATTTTATTAACGGACGAGTTTTTTTTTTTTTTCGTTTTTTTTTCTTTCTTTGATAAAATGTGTTTTGATGCTCTTTGTACTTTTATTTATTTATTTATTTTTTTTTTGAAAACGATGGAGGATTTTTTCTAAGGAGGAACTGTAACAGTTACTCTTTAAAAGGTGCGACAAAACTTTATTTATTCGTTAATTATTTTTTACGTGTCTATTTCATCTGATGAGAGGGGTATATTTTGCTTTTCGAAATCAGCTCTAAGTGCTAAAAAGGTATGTTTGACATAATTTTCAGTCTCAGATAATCAAGAGAATAATGATCAGATGCAAGAATGTAGATGTCGATGTACGGGAAAGTAGGCTCGTTTAGTTCTTGACAGAACTTCTTGTTTATTTTTGGTATGCAATTTTGAAAAAGCTCTATAACTTCCTCATTTTTCATTCAATTAAGCCAGTTTACGTATCATTTTAAAGCTAATTATTTTCTCCTTCAATATTAGTGACAAAAATGAGATTCTGAAAAATAGAATTTTGCCAATGGTCGTCTGAAGTCAGATTTTGTGTTTTTTTAATTGGTATGTTCAGTAGGTCATATCTCCGGAGTACCAACTAAGAACTGCTCAATTTTTTTTTTCAGTGATGACCACATCATATACTTTTTATGTATAAAAAATTGGAAGGGTGTTTTTTGTTGTTTTGGAATAAAAAATTCAAGTGTGTTTTTTCAGTTGGTATGATCAATAGGTTATATCTCCGGACTACCAACTAAGAAATGCACGACACTTTTTTTCTGTTATGACAACATCATACCCTTTTTATGTATAAAAAATTAGGAGGGTGCTTTTTGTAGTTTTGGAATAAAAAAGTCAAACGTGTTTTTTCAGTTGGTATGATCAATAGGTCATATCTCCGGATTACCAGTTAACAACTGCGCCATTTTTTTTCTAAAATGAAAACATCATACTGTTTTTATGATCAAGATATTAGAAGGCTGTTTTTTGTTGTTCTGAAATTTAAAAAAAAATATTGAATTTTTGAAACAAATTTCTTTAAAAATCAAGTTTTCGATAAGTTTAAAAACTTCGTAAAATTAAAAAAAAAAAAAAAAAACTATGCTATCACAAGGAAGACCACGACATGGCAGCTGAATGGCATTTCTTTGCCACGAGTCATGGCAAGAATGCATGCGATGGAGTAGGGGGCACAATAAAACGGCTTGCAATAAGGGCAAGTATTCAAAGAACTGTCGAAGGACAGATTTTAAATGCACATGATCTATTTCAATTAGCCTGTCAAAACATAAAGGGGATACAGATGTTTTTCATTACAGCAGTGGAAGTGGTTGCAAATGAAGATTTTTTAAAGCAAAGATATGAAAGAGCCTTAATAATAGTAGGCAGCAGAGAGAATTACTTCTTCAAGCCATTAGACACGAAGGGGATATTAGTGAAGAAGGTTTCTGTGTTTGAAAAACCTTTTGTTGCCACTGTCGGAACATCGTAGAAATAAAGATTGTTATTCATGAAATTTTTATGCCTTCATTTGATAACAAATTATAAAATGTTGCGTAGATTTCAGAATAATGGAAACCAAATATAAAATTTTTCCAACCACCAAGAGCTCGCGAGTCTTTTTTTTTCAAACTATGAATGAAAGTATATTTAAAGACATTTCAGTTTACTTTATCGTAATTCCTATCGGTTGATGGAGTGGCTAGCAAATAATTACTGAAGAGTAAAATAATTATGCAGCGACTTTTCACTACCAAAGCATGCAAGCAATAGAACAATATAAAACTACCATTAAGTATTTGAATGTAATAAATAGGATACATTTTCATCTGCTTGTGAAGTATGATGCTGATTGAATCTCAAATTTAAGTTTCAAAAGTTGATTTTAAAGTAAAGTTTTTTGAAAAAAACATGTAAGATTTTTATTTCAAAATAACAAGAAAACTTCCTTCTAATTTCTTGATCATAAAAACATCATGATGTTTTCATTATGGGAAAAAAATGGCGCAGTTGTTAACTGGTAATCCTTAGATATGACCTATTGATCATACCAACTGAAAAAACACGTTTGATTTTTTTATTCCAAAACTACAAAAAGCACCCTCCTAATTTTTTATTCATAAAAAGGGTATGATGTTGTCATAACAGAAAAAAAGTGTCGTGCATTTCTTGGTTGGTAGTCCGGAGAGATGACCTATTGATCATACCAACTGAAAAAACACACTTGAATTTTTTATTCCAAAACAACAAAAAACACCCTTCCAATTTTTTTTTCATAAAAAGTATATGATGTGGTCATCACTGAAAAAAAAAATGGGCAGTTCTTAGTTGGTACTCCGGAGATATGACCTATTGAACATACCAATTGAAAAAACACAAAATCTGACTTCAGACGACCATTGGCAAAATTCTATTTTTCAGAATCTCATTTTTGTCACTAATATTGAAGGAGAAAATAATTAGCTTTAAAATGATACGTAAACTGGCTTAATTGAATGAAAAATGAGGAAGTTATAGAGCTTTTTCAAAATGCATACCAAAAATAAAAAAGCAAAAATTCTGAAAAAATCAAAATTTCAAAAAATTCTACAACTTTAAATTTTTATTCAAAAAATCTAAAAAAATTAATTTGAGTTTATCTCATAGGTATCTATCC
The DNA here is from genome assembly GCA_038373865.1 of Uloborus plumipes. Lineage (NCBI taxonomy): Eukaryota > Metazoa > Arthropoda > Arachnida > Araneae > Uloboridae > Uloborus > Uloborus plumipes. Next base: position 11,498 of record JAXGGA010007548.1, read on the forward strand.
GTAAAAAAATATTGAACAAAATCCGAGACATGACGGCACGGCCGACTATTTAAATTAGGCGATTTGACGTGGAATGAGCCAAGCAGTAGAGCGCTGTATGAAAATAGTTACTGATACATCAGCAGCTGTATGTGGCAAGGACGCCCTGGACGGATTTATTAGGTCAAGGATAGCATCGAGAATTTCGTTGCCTAAATTTGAAACTAAAAGACAATATTGTGGAGTTCTGGAAGACAACTAACCTAAATATTTAAAGACAAATTATAGGAGTTGTAATGGAGCTTGCTATTCAGTCATCTTTACCTGACGAGATCTTTGTTTCTTCTCTCAAGGAAAACATGCAAAGAGCGGAATTAAACTTTCTTAAATATAACGATTTTATAGAATTTTCTATGGTAAATAGGCAGATGAAGATAACTTCGTAGGAAGCTAAAACTTCTGAGATATGGTTACACCGATAGGTGGCAACTTTTCGCATACAGGCTAATTAATTGCGATAAACTTTTTTTTTTCGAGCGTTTTCACTCCACCCTATTAGACACTTTAATGATTTTCTTGAAAGTAATAAGAACCTTGTAAAATGAACGTACGTACATGAACCAAAGCATTCGTATTTGAAATGCTTTTTTGAACAGATGGTGTATCTTGATCACAATTAACGATTTGTTTGCAAATTAAACCTTAACAGATAAAATCATAAATGAATTATTTCAAGATCTAAAGTTCACGTATCAATAATGTTGTGCTAACAATGCACTTCTGTTATTATTATTATTTTTTTAATTCAGTAATTTTTAAAACTGACAAAACATGAAAGTGCTTTTTATTTACTATTTTCAAAAATGCAATCTCACAATTAAATTTATACGATTGCAATTGCTTGGAATTTCCTGCAGTTTTAATATCACTATATAGGATCGTTTAAACTTCCATTTCATTACTTAAATAACTTTAAAGGCATCCGAACGCAATCTCAATAAACGTCATCCTCTTCAATATTAAACACGATTCATATAAATTCCAGATCCTTGTGGCTCGATATTACTTTTCAAACTTTAACGCAAGAATGGATAATTACCAGCCAATATCAAACATCGTTTGCATTCCTTCAAGAGTCGTATCAATGCAAAGTTGAGTCAGTTCTTCTACCAGATTCTTCTGGGCAAATTTAGAACATTTGCTTTCGGTACGCTTCACGAATTGCGGAGAGCTTTTTGTAATGTACATTAGCAAATCTTTTAATTGACATTAAACAATGTGGATTTTATGGTCAGTTTTTAATAATTAATGTTCAATATAGATGCGTTAATTATGAATTATACATCGAGGGGGATGTAGGGCAAAGTGAATTAGTCGGCCAAAGTGAGTGTTGGAATACAGTGAAGCTCCACTTTTGTCTAAGCACGTTCTACACAGAAGTTCGAAAAGAAATATGTCTTTAGAGAGTTCTGTGGAAAAAAGTACGGGGAAGAAAATTACCCAAACGGAGATCCGATTCCAGGCCCGTCATTTCAACGTTTTCCGGGCGGGGGGGGGGCGGTGGCAAAGGGTGCAAACACAATGCAGTTTCACAGGAAAACAACGAAAACCACTCCTATTTATGAGTAAATATATTGATTTCTCAAAGTCATGGGGGGGGAGGCAATTGACCCCTCTAAATGACGGGCCTGCCCGACTCAAAACTTTTCAAAAGTTTTCGTAGTGAATCCATGTTAATCAACACAGCTTGCTAATAATTTATCCATAAAAGTTCTGTTATTTTCTTTCTCCGGTTCGAACAATACGATTATGAAGTGACTAATATTTTTTATCTCACTAATTACTACGTACACTTGCGTAACTGAGGATGAAGCTTTTACGTCTAAACTTCAAAATAAATAGTTAACTGAAATGCACGCAGAATCGCAGCAAATGCTTGACAATATCAAAGACCGTAATTATAACAACCACGCTTCATTTACTCTTCGAAATCGGTTTTCTAAACGCTATGCAATGGTGGAAGTCACTGAAGCCAAAACAGAGCCGGCACCATTCGCACTCCGCTATTTTCCTTCCACTTGAGATATTCACCACAAGCTATACCATTTCAATTTCCTAAATACGGGAAACGCTTTGATCGAATGCATTTTACCTTAACGCTTCGTTGAGTAATTACGATATGATGTTTAATACCGTTTACCGTATGTCATATTTCCATGCCAAGGAAGACATTCTGGGTCGAAATAGTTTGAATGAAAATTCGGGTAATGGCTTTGTCGTCTGTTAGTGGAATTTTCAAGCTGCGATAAAGGAGAATCTTAAAATAAAACGAAACGAATTCCTACTTATTTCTAAACATCATCAACTTGAAAATAGAAATACAACAGTGAATATATTCAAACATTTTTGATGGAATAAAGGAAGGTCACTACACATACACACTCATATGTATATTCAGGAAGGCCGAAAAAGCCCCCTATTTTTCTTTTGGAAATTCATTTTTGGATGCTACTCCATGAGCTAGTTAGAACTCAGGAAAAATTTCTTGAATATTGAAAAATATCTAGCCGGCCCCCTTTGGCCTTGAAAAAGAGAAAAATAAGAGAGGAAAATCATTTTCTGAAAAAAAAAAAAAAAAAAAAATCCAAATATTGTACCGTAATTTAATGAAAATGTTACATAATGAGCCAGTAAGTGTCCATAAAATGCTTTTTAGATTTTAAAGAAAATTTAACGGCCCCTTTTTGGTACCAAACATTGGGAACAAAAAGAAAAAAACAATCAGATTTTCTAAAAAATCAGTGCGGAATTATTATATGATTGATTAAATGGTACTATTAATCATATTAATTACTCAATTATTCTGCAATAGTGTCACATATTTTAGGAAATTAGCTGAAGATAGAAAACATACAGCTGCAGTTTCCCACTGCACTGATTTAGAGTGTATTTTTAGTCACAAAAACATGTTTTCATTAAAAAACTGTTGATTGCTTTGTTTTTTTTATGTATCCATGTGTCCAATACCTCTCCTTATCCATAATTTTCCTTTACAAAACTCAATGATGTTTTTAATTTTGCGTTTTCAGTCATTTTAAATATTACATTAAATTATAGTACAAATTAATAACCTTAAAGTGGAACAATTTCGAAGATAGTTTACCAATGCCTTTTAACAATTACGACGGCACAATGGATCATGTTCTTTGAAAGCTACTGGAAATTAAAATTGTATTTTAACATTAAGATTATTATCACACCTGAAATTAAGCATTGAATTTTTATTAATTAACATCCCTTAATTACAACATTAAGAACATATATTAACTATATAATAATTCCTAAAATTTTTAATGATCAATATTCTCTTTTTTTCTGCTTTCAGTAGCTCATACAACTAATGTTAGCCTAAATAAACGTATTAATATTGAAACATTCATTTTAAAAACAGTGTCTTCTTTTTACTTTGTAACTGATAAATTGTATATGGATTTTTAAGAAAAATATACTAACGAACTCATAAAAATACATCTGAAAATTTTAAGCTCCATCTACTTTTTCCTTAAGTTTTCAAAACACTATTTAATTTGACTACGCAGTAAATTATTTCCTTTCTAGACTTCAGATGAAAGGAAATAAAATCTTTCAAATTTCAACATCAAAATGCGATAATTGTTTTGTAGCGTGTTCAGACATTCAAATAAAGATTATCTATTTACGCATGCGAGCAACTTAAATCCCAAACAGACCAAGAAGATTTAATAATTTTAAACTGTTTTCAAGAATTACGAAGTGGAATATTGTTTTTAGTTCCTTTAAAATTAACAATAAACGTTTTAAACTAAAAATAGAATCAACATACATGTTTAGGAAATGCAAAAAATAAATTCGTAGCAATATATTTTTATATTTTATTATTATTATACTGAGATTAACATTTATTTTTAAAGTTACTGTATGTGATGATAATATTAGTTTTTTTAAGCTTTGATTTTGCTAACGGTTTCAATAGGCGCAAAGGTTATCAGATGCATGAGCTTTTTTAAGAATATATTTATTTTTAAAAAAAATCATATATTTTAAAATGTCGCAGAAGTTACAAAGGAATAATAATAGTAAAAAAAACAATTAATAATTAAATTGAATGGATCGTGTTCAATGAAATTTGTTTACACAATAATGATATGATCATAACCGAACGTTTTAGTGATAGGCAAAAAAATAATTTAAAAAAAAAACATCGTAAAATATAATAAACCAAAAATTTATTCAAAATAAGATCCATTAAATTGCATACAATGTTAATGACGGTCAACCCGTTTATCCATAGAATGTGTGAATTCAGTTATATGCTTTAAGTAGAATGTCTTGTCTTAAATGTATAGTATTAAATAGAGGCTCGATTACGGCTTAAAAATAATTTTATGTACCAATATTTTTGAACTGATTCAACTCGTTTATTATTGAGTAAATGCAAAGCGCAGTTTTCTTTATTTAAAAGAATATAAGGAATAAGGGAAATTTAATAAGAATTTTGATTTTTCTTTGCGATAAAAAAATGCAAAGTAAATTAGTAACTTCAAATGAGCATCAAGTAAGATGTTTTACAATAAATGATTTTTGTTTTTATTATTTGAAGCAATTTTAGATAAGGTAAAATACGGCACATAATTCTTTCACAATAAGTATTTTTACAACATAAACCATACATATTCGACATATGATATTAATCAAACTGTTTTTGGAATTATTTATGCATTTTTATAAAGCAGAATTTTCAAAGAAATGTGTACATTTTTAAAGGATGGGAAACTCTGCTTTAGGATAAATAAGTGATCTTAACCGGCATAGGTCTTATCATTCTTCGTGTGTATTCTTTAAATGTTTACATGACATGCAAATGGTACTTTTAAGTGACTGAATATGAAAATTTTACTTTTAATTTAAACATCATAAGTAGTTTCTAATAAACTAGGAAAATAAAATAACCTTTAAAAATGCAGTTACCTTAATTCAAATCCGATACATGTATATGCAAGTGATATTTATTGACAAATTAATTGGATTTATTCCTAGATCCTTCTTTGCGTTGAAGTAATTTTCGTACTCAAACAAAAAATATAATAATAAATTGCCTCATTATACTTAGCAGCTTGAATGAGAAAAGTAAGTAATATGGTTCGGTAACTTTTAATTAATTTTAGGATTAGTTCACCATAGTTTTTTGCAGAGGTACATATTAATGTCTTCAGAAATGACTAATTATTTTTTAATGCTTATTATATGCTTGCGTTTCTGGTACTTTTAACAATTTGCTTGCTTTTTTTTCTTGAAGAAAAGTAATACAATTAAATATTATTAAAACAAGAAAGAAAATCATAATTTAATTTAAATGTAGCCACAGAAAAATCGATGCTGTTAAGTTTTTCTTAAGAGTTTATAACAGCGTTATACTCTTTACATTTAATTAATGTTGTATACCTTTTTAAATTATTATTTTCACACACACAAGCCGTGTTTTAAAAACCCTGTAGGGAAGAGGAACTTTCAAAAACTTGTGTACTCTCTAAGAGCATTCCAAAAAATTTTAATTACGAATTCGTCACTCATGGATACTTAACAATCGGTTCAATATAAAAATTATGGTCGTTTCTACGCTTATAAAAATCCGAAACGTTCTTGGAAAATAATGAGCAGTTAATTTGTCGAATTTCTGCCGGTAAAATGTCAGGAAAAATCAGGAAAGTTTCTCGCTAAAGTCAGTAATCCTCCTGAAGAATTCCGAAAACTTTCAAATAAAGATCAGCACATTTACGGCATGAATCGGGAACTTCCCAACAAAAACTTAAATAGGTTTATTGTCACAGTTTGGCTCCTTACTGCTTTACCAGCAAGGCACATAGAGCAATTTTACAAAACTAAGGCAATAATTGTAGGCGAATCGCTGAACAGTTTATTTGTTGCAATTCCTAGCAAAGCTACAGTATCCAGAGACCGCATATGCAGTTATTTGGGACAAAGCCAACTTAGACAAACCATAATCGTGTTAAATATGTTGACTGCTAAGACGTTGGAGTTACGTTTTTACTTAATCCAACAATAGACACTTTTTTGTGCATTAAAACTTTAAGCCAAAATTTTTTTTTCTGGACAATATTTATTCAAAACAGCAAGGAACGCTTAATAAATATTTGCATCTTTCTATGATAGGTGATATAATTAAGCCTCTTTACGTTTAGCTTTGTCAGTTTGAAGCTCAGCATTAGCAAAATCTGCCTTTTTCAAAAGGTTTAACAGAAATGATTTCACAACGCTTGTATTTCAAGTTTCAAAAAAGAAAAGAAAAATAAAGAAAACAGTTTAAGCTGGAAAAAACTCTTTTTATAAGGTTTTTTAAAGAAGCAACAGTAAAATTTGCATGTTTAAAAAGGCTAAACTTTGCAGATATACGTGGTAAATTTTATATTTGAGCATACTGAAAAATGCATAAATTTCAAATGCTCTCGTTGCAAAAACATTAAATAAAACTAGTTTTCGCCGAAATTTGCATTTGCTTTTCTTAAAATTTTACGAGAGACAGAATTAAGACACTCTTTTATAAAAAAAAAAAAAGAAAGAGAGAAAGAAAAAAAAAGATGGTTGCTTTGGAAGGGATTGGGGAAGTTGAATAAAACGAAAAAATAACGATCATAAATCATATCCGAAGCGCCATTTTTTTTTCTTTAGCGGAAAATATCACTGGTCCTGGAATTTATGTAGATTGACTTTAAGCGTAAACTTTATTTTTAGCACTAAAAAAGACTCTCTTTTTTTAGCTACAGATTGAAATCTAAAACAGTGATTTGTAGCAGATTTTTTAACTAGTTTTTCTATTTTCATTCTGCACCTGCTTTTCTGAGCTAAAAGCTAAATTTTGAATTGATTATTGTTTCACGGCTATACATATATTTGGTAACATTTTATATGGACTACTTTTAAAAATTGAGATTCCTTCCAAATTATTATAAAAAGGCTGTTTGGTTCAAATACTTTTAAAGTGTGCATTTTATGCGTGAGCTATAAAATGTTTATAGTTCTTTTATGTGAGAAAACGATTTTTGAAGGTTTGTGGATTTGGTGGATTTAAACAACATAAATGATTGGGTATTTACTCCACTTCTCGGGAGTTCGAAATTCTTGGATACATTTTCTGTTGATTTGAAGTACGTTAAGATTTTAATAGACAAACGCCTTTATCAGAACGCATTTAAAATTGAGTCAATCAGATTTTATATTCAAAAAGTTTGGCATTTTTATCTTTTTAGTAATTAATTTTTAATTAATTATTTTTTTAATAATCACATTTTAAAAAATCAATCCGGCTTATTGGTATAGATTTTACTTCTCGATGTTTCTAATTTTTTCTGTTATACTTATGGTAAAAGTATTTTATGCCTCTGATAGGGTGACATCTTGGCTACAAAAACTACTAGGAACATCATATGAAGTTTGCTGGGAATATATTCGCTATTTTTCGACAGTGCCAACTTACCACGGAGTCGGGGTAAGTTGGCAGATCCATCGGGGCATGTTGGCATATCATTGTTTGAAATGATAAGTTAGCAGCAATATGACATTTTTTATTGTTTAAATATTTATTTAAACAGATTATAAGGTAATATGTCAAAACAAAGTTTTAAAAAACATGTATGAGCATTGTAGGTAGGTTACAAATGTTTTTCATGTCAACTGCAAAATATGAGTTCTTTTTTCATCTGAATGGAGAGGTAATATTCCCCAGAACTTTGTTGTTGGTGTACCAGATTCCGTCGGTTTGCTCTGGTCACTTCCAATACTTTGTAATTTTTACCATAGCGGAGACTGAAAAGTCCTTGCTATCGACTTCAAGTATTTGCCCTGGATATTTGCGGGCCCCATAATTAACTACCCCAGACTCATCTAAACAGCTACAACATCAGCATTTAATGTTGTCCCATCTACGGAGGGGGGGTAGGAAGGTTGGAGCAGAAAAGATCCAGTAAAAATGGCTCATCTTTATTCTCATCATTGTACTAAGGAAACAAGAAATCATAGCTATCCTCACTATCAGCATTAGGGTATGTCATAAAAATAAAAGTTTTTTTTTTTTTCGATTTGGTACACGCACTTTCCTATGTATTCACTTATTTTTAGTTGCTTGGTACAAAAAAAAGTTTTTGGAAAAAAGTTTTAGCTACCGGGAAAACGCAATTAATCCGGTGCTTTTTTCAAAAAATTCACTATTTTCAGGTTGAATACGCAATATAGCTGCGAGAGTTTTTTAAAAGATTGTTCTTCTAACTTAAATGCATGTTTTCAACTCTAATGAACATACTTTCCTTATAAAAAATGCAGTTAAATATACATATCGTCTCTTTTTGTTTTTAAAAAGAGCAGAAACTATCGGTTATCGTTCCTACTGAAACGGGTTACGCTTCTGGTCAATCGACACCGCTGTCTTCGTTAGGCAGTCAGCTGTTCAGGAAAAAATTCCACCTTCATCTGGGGAAGTGATCCCCATTTTGCTAATTAACGCTACCCCCCCCCCCAAGCTAACTTTTGACCAGCAGACGCGTTTTCACTTAAATGTCTCTCATCCTGCTGAAGATTTTCCGACAAAAGGCAAATTGAGATTCTCTTTTATGTTTTATTAAAGGATGGATTGATTTCCATTAAAAACCTGGAAAGCAAAATACACTAATAATTTTAAACATCGAAGAAGTCGGACTTACAGTTCGACTCTCCCGAAAGCTGGTACCGTCGTGCAATATTATGACTCGAGGAAATACCCTGGAATTTTTATAGTATAGCTGTACGAAGTAAATGAAACTACCTTGATATTAGTAGAACAGCCGTTACTTCAGTCAGGTTTGCTGTGTCATCAACCGCGGCAGTTGCTATCATATATAGCCTTTTGGATAATCTTGTGAAGGCAGGGCCATCTCGGTGAAGATAAAAAACATCTCATGTGCAATAGCAAAAGGGTGTTTCATGCTAAAGAGCATGTTATGAAGCACTCAAGAGCAGAGGAGAGTTCCAATATCGCAAAAAAAAAAAAAAAAAAAAACATTACTGCAATTTTTGTAGAAAGCAGGAAGCACAACACTCTTAACTCTTAGTCACGATGAGAACACTGGTAGCTTTCGGAAAAGCATCATCAAAAAAAGACCGTAACAGAAGAGCGTGGAGATCGCTACCTCACTCACTATACACCAGAAGAAGACAACAAAGGAAAAACTGGCTGAGCAATGTGAATTAGGATTATGTGACTGATTCAAAGACATAGGTATAGACATTTGCCTTCAACTAATTGGCAGCGATACCTTCAATTAAATGTCTGGCTGGAAAGGAGGCATGCTACATTACATCGAAATACTCCCCCATTACAGACTTTCTTTTCCCAAGTTGACTTTCTTGGGGGAGAAAAAACAAAGTTTCCTGTATAAAAAACGGGTCCTTTTGGGCTATTCCAGAAAACTTACTCATTGCTCTTCTTTACTCTGAGGACTAAGGTAAAAATGCCTTTGCATTTGACAAAATAGTGTCAATTAGGGGTGGAAATAGTTCCGCCATCAGTGAGCTTCAGTACTTCTGCCTTCCACGGAACTGATCGACTGACTAGCAACATTTTCGTCCATATTAACAAGGGGCTCCAAAAATTTAACTGGCTTAAACTTTGTTTTTTTTTCTCAAGAAACTCAACTTGGGAAAAGAGTTTACCTACAGTACCAATCCATTCATTTTCTGGAGAAGTTGGTCCGTCAAGATTTGCGACTATATGACTTAATATCTGCTCGTTGATGTAAAGGCAGCAGAAAGAAAGATCTCAAAAGTATGTAATGGAGGAGTTTTTCGATGTAATGTAGCATGTCTAAGTGTAGCATGTCTCCGAAAGCTACCAGTGTTCTTATCGTGACTAAGAGTTAGAGTGTTGTATTTCCTGCTTTCTACAAAAATTGCGGTAATGTTACTTTTTGTGATATTGGAACTCTCCTCTGCTCTTGAGTGCTTCATAACATGCTCTTTACCATGAAACACCCTTTTGCTATTGCACATGAGATGTTTTTTATCTTCACCGAGATGGCCCTGCCTTCACAAGATTATCCAAAAGGCTATATATGATAGCAACTGCCGCGGTTGATGACACAGCAAACCTGACTGAAGTAACGGCCGTTCTACTAATATCAAGGTAGTTTCATTTACTTCGTACAGCTATACTATAAAAATTCCAGGGTATTACCTCGAGTCATAATATTACACGACGGCACTAGCTTTCGGGAGAGTCGAACTGTAAGTCCGACTTCTTCGATGTTTAAAATTATTAGTGTCTTTTGCTTTCCAGGTTTTTAGTGGAAATCAATCCATCCTTTAATAAAACAAAAAAGAGAATCTCAATTTGCCTTTTGTCGGAAAATCTTCGGCAGGATGAGAGACATTTAAGTGAAAACGCGTCTGCTCGTCAAAAGTTAGCTTGGGGGGGGGGGGGGTAGCGTTAATTAGCAAAATGGGATCACTTCCCCAGATGAAGGTGGCATTTTCCCCTGAACAGCTGACTGCCTAACGAAGACAGCGGTGTCGATTGACCAGAAGCGTAACCCGTTTCAGTAGGAACGATAACCGATAGTTTCTACTCTTTTTAAAAACCAAAAGAGACGATATGTATATTTAACTGCATTTTTTATAAGGAAAGTATGTTCATTAGAGTTGAAAACATGCATTTAAGTTAGAAGAACAATCTTTTAAAAAACTCCCGCAGCTATATTGCGTATTTAACCTGAAAATAGTGAATTTTTTGAAAAAAGCACCGGATTAATTGCGTTTTCCCGGTAGCTAAAATTTTTTTCCAAAAACTTTTTTTTGTACCAAGCAACTCAAAATGAGTGAATACATAGGAAAGTGCGTGTACCAAGTCGAAAAAAAAAACTTTTATTTTTATGACATACCCTAATCAGCATACGATATAGCATCAGAAAAAGGCTCATCTGTTTCAGTGCTACTAATATCTTCCTTCTTTGAACGTTTCTTTGCAATATTCTTTGATTTCATAGTCATGTTTTTTGTTTCCTGACTTTGTCCTTTCAACGTTAAGTGTTTTCTTTTTGTTTTCTCAACGTTTTCTTTTGCCAGTTCATTCTCAACTGGAGTGTCGGTTCGGATTGTACAGTGCCTCCTCTTTTTTTCCTCTGGTTGTCCGTTTGTGCGCCCCTGCTTTCGGAAAAGGCTGAATGTCTTCCGGGTTAGAAGTCGACATGTTTCTGAGGAGCGGGTTGCACTAGTGGGGATTGAAGGCTCACGCTTTTCAACGCTAGCAATAGGGACATTTTTAACATTAGTACTACCCCTAACCAGTAGTAGGGACATTTTTAACACTAGTACTACCCCTAACTAGTAGTAGGAACATTTTCGACACCAGCATTACCCGTACTAGTAGAAGGGACAGCAGGTAGGCTTGTGTAAATATCTATAACTATGCGATGTCACGCCAACGTCATGATGTGGTAAGTTGGCATAGATCGCTGCCCAAATCCAAGATACCCCAAGCTGACTCTGCCAACTAGCCCCAAATGCATTTTCGGGAAAACATGGTCACACTGCCCAGAATACACACGACTGGGAATCCAGTAACTGCATAAATCTCCAGGCTATTAATCACTGTATCCACCATAAGATTGGAGTATTTGAATAAAAATTTTAAGTGTACTGAAAAACGAAAAGCAAATCGGGAAAAAAATTTACCCACCAGAAAGAAAAAAACAAAAAAAATCCATATTCTTTGAACGCACGCTAGCAAAACACTAAAACTGTTGTGGATGACGCAGCAGGTTCCTGAGTATGTCTTATCTCGCCTGCGGCGCTGTGGCCACTGTGTACTAGAAAAAAAAAGACACGGTGCCAACGTACCCCTTATGCCAAATAGACCCGGTCTCCCCTAATATAAAAAATGTTACCTTTAGTACATTTATTGAATTGAGAATTCTTGTTAGAATTATGAATTATTGTATAGAATTTTTCTTAAAATTATTAGACTAGTTACTTGGGGTTGGAGTGAGTATCGATTTGAAAAAAAAAAATTTAGATTTTAATGAACTGGCTCCTTTATCATCATATCAATTTAAAAGAGTTCGGTTTAACATTTAAGTAATCTTTTTTTTTTACTTTAGTAACTTTTTTTTACAGCTACTCAAAATTGCAATTTTTAAGGAAAATTAGTGTTAAAAGTAACACGTTTACGACATTTATAGCACTTACCTTTCGTATCCATTATGTTGTAGCGTCTACATATGTTTTTTTTTAACATGCATGTAATTAGTTAAAGATTTAAATTGAAATGTAGAAAAAATACACAAAAGTACTGAAATCTATTTGATCAAATAAGTCAAATTCGTTATGTAAAACGTAGTTAGTCAATTCATTTCCATTAAAAATTTTCAAAATAACAATAATAAAAATATATTTTAATTCACATTATGTTACTTTATTTTATGTAACGTCAACAAGATCCATTGTCTTGTGCCATCATTATTAAGGTAGGTAAACAATTGCAGTGAAGCTCCGTTTTATATGTTTCTCGTTTCTACGTTTTTATCGTTTATACGTTTTTTTAAATTGGCCCCAGAATAGTCCAATATACGTTAGTTTTTCAATTTGTACATTTTTTTAATTGGTACCAGTAGAGTCCAATGTACATTAAACAATGCTTATTATGTTTTTTTATTTGTACGTTTTTTTCTTCCACACAATCCTTCAAAAAAAGTACAGTCGAACCCGCTTAATGGTAAAGCCATTTTGCCATGAAAAAATATTCTAATAAGCGGGATATTCCATTATCCGGGATCAAAATAATGCACTACAACGATTCGGTGCAGTAAAAATGTATTGTATTAAGCGGGATATTCGTTTAACCGATATTCTAATAAGCGGTCTTGACTGTATTAACAGCACTAGAGCACTCCTCTGGCAAATTCGGGGAAACAATGTCAATGTTTCCCTCCTTTCGGGAATAGGAAAGGGTAATCGCCATGGATTTGAGTTAGAATACTTTTGACACACGACTAGGATTGTAACCAAACTAGATTTGCTGCAATTACCCTTTCCTATTATCCCAAAAAGAGAGAACCGTTCTATATGTCGGAGGTCAACTTTGCAGAGGAACCCTATAAGTAAAATTACAATTACAATATTTTCCAAAAATTCATCGTGTTTTTCTGATTTACTTTCAAACGATTGAAGCCATAACTTTTATAGACATCAATAGCAAATTATTTTGAGATATTTATTTCTTTTTTACTGAAAATAGTGCATAAATTTCACCCGCTTACGGGAAATGTTTATATAAAAGTAACATTTTACACAAATGTAATAATTTAAGTGTTTCTTAAAAGGTTCTTCAAATTGAGAAGAATATTCACAGTCATTGTTTATATTTAAGTGACCCCCCCCCCTTAAAAGTACTAAAATAAAAAAAAGGCCACATTTCCCTTCACAGGCTCCTTTAAAATTGTAATCAGTAGAAAATTAATTTACATTATATTCTAGACAAGTATTTGCAGAACACTCAGTATATATATATATATATATATATATATATATATATATATATATATATATATATATATAATATATATATATATATATATATATATATATATATATATATATATATATTACTGTCTGTTTGCGTATTGTGCGCCTGGGAGCCACGGACAAAGGGGAGAGGAGGGGAGATAGGTTTAGGATGCGCACTACCCGATGCCAGCTTTTGTTCGCTTACTACTTCCTCTTTGCTTTTCCCCCCTATTTCGAGAAAGTCCGAAGAGACTTGGCGCGTGCGCAGATGCCTCGGAGGTCACACGAAAAAAATTTAAACAGTACCAGTGCGCTGTGTGGGTGTAATTATGCAAACTAAAAACTGGTTTAGTTAAACCGGCGGATCGTGTAATCCACAGTTTAGCTACAGAGAATCTTGTTAACGGTGGTTTTCAATGAAAGCATGAATTGGGCTGGCTTTCATGTAAACCGGGTTATTGACACCGGTTGTCTACCGGATCAGATTTGATTTTCCTCAAGTGACTTGTAGACTGATTAGTGTCAACCAAAATATATGAAGTTATGGGGAAAGGTCGAAAAATCGTGGATTGAACTGGTTTTGACGCTAAACGCCTCAAGTTTTTTTCGTTGAAAATCCATTTATTGTACACTGTAAAAAATTAATATTATTTTCACAGTATAATACAGCTAATTTTATAGTAATAAACTGTAAAAATTGCTATATTTACAGTAATAAACTGTAAAATTGCTACTTTTACAGTACTAAAGGGGAAAGTTCCGAATTTTGCAGTAATAAACTGTAAAACTGCTAATTTAACAAAATTATTACCGTGCGTTTACAGTTTCAAACTAGAACTTCTGCTGCCAGTATTATACTGTTGTTTTTACACATTATAATAGAGCTAAATTTTACCGCAATAAACTACAAAATTTCTATTTTTACAGTAAGAAACAGTAGAATTGCTAGTTTTAGTTTATTACTGTGCACTTTACAGTTTTAAATTAGAACGTTGGCTGCCAGTATTACACTGTAAAAACATCAGTTCATTTTCTACGATGTCTATTTTTTTCGTTATTATTATTCATACAATTTTAATAAAACTAAGAGCACCTTATTCTACCATACTCTTTTCTCCACTAAGAGAGAAAGCGTTTACTTTTACAATATACTTTCTGCACTGAAAAGCCTTCTACATTTCAATTAGATCGCTTTCATATATTATACCTTTCCACTGTTGCTTAATCTTCTAATAGTGGGGATATATGCGGCTTAACCAAAATCCTTAGCTATTTATTTCCCTTCTAAATCGGGCATCAGTTTTAAGCAGGGTGCTCTAGAATCTAGATGATGTATCATTAAGTATGTATTAGGATTGCATTAAATGCCTTTGAAATCCTCCTGCTTTGTACTTCCTACTGTTATCACTCCAAAGGAAAATTTATTTAATGCATAGTATAGCTTCGTCGCATATTAGTTTGTTAATTTTAATTTTACTAAGTAACATTTAGAATTAAATGGTTATCCTTTTCTTTCTGATTTATGCGTCCCGATAGTACGAGATTGGGTTATATTTTTCTTAGTTCTCCCACACTCACTGTTTCACATCAACTTTATAGTCTGGAATCTATGCGCTGAATTTTCTAAGATTGTTTTGTTTTTAGAGATGGGCCGAAGCTTTGGTATGGCCGATAATATTTTATCATATCTGTTTATTATAAACCTCAATTTAACTGTAAAACATGCATTATGTTCCAAATAATGCTCATTCTACTCTTCCCTTGTGCTACCAGTAAAAAACACAAATTAATATTTTCTTTAGTGAGACTAATTTAAAACTGAATCATTACGCTAAAACTGATGTGTAACACTAGGAATATTGAAGAGTATGGGGTATAGTATTATATTGCATGCATTTATTACACGTTCTATGTTAAAATCTTAATATATGCAGCAGCCGAAGTTTATATATATATATATATATATATATATTATTTCACAAGTGAATGCTTAATTAGTAATAAATGGCATTTAAAATCTACATACCCTACTACATTTGCTGAGCATTGAAAAGAAACTACTTAAAGAAGCAGAAAAATAAATCAAATATTTTGTTGTTTAATCGAATACCCGAAACTTCAAACGTAACAGAAAAAAAAATAATACTCGGATATCATTCTCCTTTTTATTTCTCCTAAAAACATGTTTTGCAGCATGTTCTTATCATCGTAATTGTAAGACCTCAGAGACATCCGCTAAGGAGAAGAAAATGTTGTGCACGGGGAGAGGGTTTATCTGAGAAAATGAAAAATTGTCGTCGCGTCCGCCCATAACAACTGTACGACAAAGACAAATTTGGTGGAGTTGCGCTCCCTGCCTGCCAGATATTTAAGGGCATTTTTGGACTTTTAAATAGCTGGGGCAGTGCTCCTACTTAGCAAGTCTTTTTCATCAATTAATTACTGATGATTGATTTGAGAATCGTGGGAGCATTGTAATGTATCATCGTAAATATGTTGTGTGATTTCACGCGTATGATAGTTGAATAAAAATCCTAACTATACCGCCATTTATGTCATTATATTGATAGCTGTAAAATATTTCATAACAACTGAATGACACAGACAAATTTGGTGGAGATGCGCTCCCTTCCTGTCAAATATTTGATTGAATTTTTGGACTTTTAAATAGCTGGGGTAGTGCTCCTACTAAGCAAGTATTTTTCAATTATTTAATGATGATTTATTTGGTAATCGCGGGAGCTTTGTAGTGTATCATTGTGAATATGCTGTGTGATTTAACTCGTATGACATTTGAATAAAAAACATAACTGTATCGGCCATTTTTGTCATAATATTGATAGATATAAAACATTTCATAACAACTGTATGACAAAGACAAATTTGGTGGAGTTGCGCTTCATGCCTGCCAAATATTTAAAGGAATTTTTCGACTTTTAAATAGTTGGGGCAGTGCTCCTACTTAGCGAGTCTTTTTCATCAATTAATTACTGATGATTGATTTGGGAATCGTGAAAGCTTCGTAATGTATCATTGTAAATATATGATGTGTGATTTCAATCGTATGACATTTGAACAAAAAACTGAAGTGTACCGGGAATTTATGTCATAAAATTGATAGCTATAAAACATTTAAAATTTCCAAGTTTCTGTTTCTAGATTTAGAGTTCAGTATTTTATGTTTGCCTGTCTTTGTTATGGATATCAACAGGTTTAACTGTCTAAGAAGCAACAAAATGATAATTTCCAATAAATCATTGTGAAAATGATGTTTAATTTTTCTAGTACGATATTGGAAAAATGTAAATTATTTCCGTTTCTCAAGAGCACGTTTCCAGATTTACACTTCAGCACATTATTTTTTTCTGTTTTTTTATGGATTTCATCAGCCTTAATTTTAAAAATAGTAATGAAATCAATAAAAACTGCATATAAGTATAGTAATTTATAAAAATGCCGAAATTTTAAAGTAGGCGAAAATCCTAAATATATTTTTCTTTAGTATTCATTACATCTTTCTAAAACTTATAAATGTTATTTTATATGACATAAATAACGCAATTTTACAATTTATGTGGGAAAAAAAGATTTTTTTTAGCAAAAAGTTATTATTTTCTGCAAAAATCTACCATTTGCATAACACTTCCAGTGGATTTACTTCTTTACATTGAAAAAAAAAGTGTCTATCTCCTCATTAGTTACCAAAAAATGATGTGACCCTCCAAATTTGGAAACAATTAATTAAAAATATAGTTAACAGTTTAATTATTGAAATTTTCCCCTAAGGAACGTGATTTTCATCACCTAACTTTAGTACATTATTGTTTAAAACCCACATATTGCCAGTAGACCAGTTTTTAGAGCTTTGTATCACAGAAATATAGACAACACTCCTTTTTGCAAAGTTTCAAATGCATAAAGTTTTTTTTTTTTTTTTTTGCTAGATCTATTTGCGTAAATGAGAATTTCAAAAATGCAGTTTTGCAAAAAACCAAGGAAGAAAAAAAATCAATTCAATTAAAAGTAGTGTATTTGCATCCATTACAATTCTAACAGTTTTTTTGAATAATTCATCTATGTCAAAAATGCTTGCGGAATTAGAAAGAAGCATATTAGGACTATCTAAATGTATCAACATCTCAAAACAGTTTTTTTTTTTCAAAAAAATTATCCTGTTCGCCTACTTTAAAAGATAGTAAGTTGTGGTATTTTTTTTTTTCTTAATTTTAAGCATTTTAATAAGTTTAAAGCATTTTATAACTCCTTGAATACTTAGATCTTAATTTTTTTTAACGGTTATGGCTAATTCAAGTAGTTTAACTGATATAAGATTCCAATTTTTCCATAATTTCAGAACTGAAAGTTGCGGTGTCTTTTTCACAATTTCTAGTTTCATCAAATTACATGTTTTAAATTTTAAAAAATCTACTACGGGTATACTATGCCAAATAAAAACTTCTAACGCTTGAGGTCCCATTTTTAAGTATCAATTAATTAGTGAGTCATTTTACTGAAAATAGTCATGTGAAAAAAAAATCGAATTTTGAAATGTTCAAACAAACATACAAGTATATGACTCTTCCCTCCCTATATAACGTATGGTGATTCTATAAAAATGGCAGCGCTCGTATTTAACTAAAATTGATTTCGTTTGGATTCTTTAAGTATTTCTCGATACATGTTTGTCTACGTCTTTGCCATTGTATAGTTAGCAATATAAAAATTAAAATAATTTGTCCATCAACAATATTTTATTAAATATATTATATGTCCTGCCCAATAGCTATAATTTTTATACTCTAAAAGAATCTAATCATGAAATGACTAGCCATTTCATATTATTTGTTTTTACCTTTGAATAAATATATGAGAAGAACATTAATCTTGGAAATATAGGAACAATAAAAAATATCCCTTCAAAAATGAATATAAATATTCTCCCAAGACTATCAATCATCCGTGTGCTTACAATATTTGCTTATTTTTTCTGTTAGACATTTGTGTCAAAATGGCCAAAGATTTTGATTTAAAAAAAGAGAAAAAAAAAAAAACACTTTTTACCTTGTACTAATCATGAACGGTACGAATGAATTGTTTTTAGCCTACTTTCCCGTTAAAAACAAAAGAAAGACGAAAAAAGTATTAAAAGTAGCTTAATGCATCTAAAAAATATCTCCAAGTCCAAAAAATATTGCCAAGTTAAAAAAATATCGCCAAGTCAAAAAAATATCGCCAAGTTAAAAAAATAAAGAGGTAAAATGAATATCGAAAAATTAAAAATTTGAAAGTAGGGTATTGAGATGGGGAATTTGTGTGTCGGTCTGTCGGTCTGTCTGTCCCCCCCCCCCCCCTTATAACTTTTGAATGAACATTCCGATTTGGACAAACTTTTTTTTATTGGAAAGATCTCGGCGAGTACAGCTCATTCCCATATTTGATTTTTTGATTTGAACAATTTTTGGTTCAACTTTGAGCCGTTCAAACAACCGGTCCCGCGATATTAACTTTTGAATGAACAGTCCGAATTGAACAAACTTTTTTTGTTCGAAAGATCTTTTCAAGGATACTTCATTCCCGTACCTACATTTTCGATTTGAACAATTTTTCGTTCATCATTGAACCGTTCAAACAAGCTGTCACCCCTAATAACTTTTGAGTGAACAGTCCGATTTAAACAATTTTTTTTTCGAAGCATCTCGGCAAGGATACTTTATTATCGTATTTAAATTTTAAATTTGAACATTTTTGGTTCAACATTGAACCGTTCAAGTAACCTTTCACCACCTAATAACTTTTAAGTGAACCGTCCGAATTGAATAAACTTTTTCTTTGTTCGAATGACCTTATCAAGAATACTTCATTCCCGTATCTACATTTTCGATTTGAACGATTTTTCGTTCAACATTGAACCGTTCAAACAAGCTCTCACCCCTAATAACTTTTGAGTGAACAGTCCGATTTAAACAAACTTTTTTTTGTTCGAAAGATCTCGGCAAGGATACTTCATTACCGTATTTAAATTTTCAATGTGAACAGTTTTTCGTTTAACATTGAACCGTTCAAGCAACCTTTCTCCACCTAATAACTTTTAAGTGAACCATATGAATTGAATAAACTTTTTTGATTCGAAAGATCTCGGAGAGACTCATTCCCATATTTCACTTTTCAATTTGAACCATTTTTCGTTCAATGGTGAACCGCTCAGAAAAATTTTTAACATGAGCGCCTACTGGGAAATTTAAATTGTATGTTGATTCTGAACTTAGGCACGGATTCAAGTGAAACAGCACTGCAATCGCTTCGAATTGCAATCGCTACTGGAAGTGAATTACATTATCATCAACTTAAATTGGCATGACGTCACTACGGGTGGAGCCAATAAGAGCTCACAAGCACTCACAATCTTCTCTTATTCGCCAAGTAGGCTGTGGCGTTTTATCTAGCTCGTTTTTCATAGGCAAACGTCACGCTGACGTCACGATGTTTCTATCAAGAAACGTTCTAATGTAATTCATTTCCAGTCGCGATTGTAATTTGCGATTGCCTGTTTCACTTGAATCCCTGCCTTAAAGGCGGATTTCCTTCAAACTAACTTTGTAAGAAAACGGTTTTGATAAAAAAACGTATGTTAAGTACTTTTCTGAAAAATCTTCTGTGAGGACTCTGATTCCAACTCCGACTCCGCAAACATGGCGGAAATGCAGGCTCAGAAAAAAATGACTGACTGGGCAGACGATTTTTTGTTTATTCATTCATTTTTCTTGTTTAATTAATTATTATTATTTTTATTTATTTATTTATTTTTTGGCAGACGATATTTTTTTTTTTTTGATTACAAAAATTGTTCATTCACTAGAGCATTTTATTCTTTATTTATATTTAACAACTGGCAACGGATTAAAAATAAAATTCGAGACATTTTATTAACGAACGAGGTTTTTTTTCTTTCTTTGATAAAATGTGTTTTGATGTTCTTCGTACTTTTATTTTATTTATGTTTTTTTTTTCTTTTGAAAACGATTGTGAAATTTTTCTACGGAAGAACTATAATAGTTATATTCTTTAAAAGGTGCGACAAAACTTTACTTACTCGTTTATTTGCTTTTAACGTGTCCATTTCATCTGATGAGAGGGGTATATTTTGCTTTTAGAAATCAGCTTTAAGTGCTATAAAGGTATGTTTGACATAATTTTCAGTTTCAGATATTCAAGAGAATATTGATTTGATGCTAAAATGCCGATGTCGATGTACGAGAAAGTAGGCTCGTTTAGTTCTTGACAGAACTTCTGGTTTAAAATGTAAAGTAAATCAATGATAATTACTTATCCTACTAAATATATTTTTTATGCTCTTTAATTAAACATTTCAGGACGCATTCTGTTACGTGTAAAACTAGTTGTTTGATTAATTCAACAATAGCGAACGAGTTACAAATCACCTCAAAAGGCATGATGATAGGTCTAACATGTTTTTCACATACCCCCAAATATATTATTTCATAGATTCAAACAGAACTCCGATGACGTCTTTTTAATTAGCTAACCTTTACTGTACTCTTCCATTTTATCCTTGTTTTTTGCTCATTAACTTTTTCGTAACACCTAAACTTTGCTAATAATTAATATCATATACTGGTATTTAACAGCGTGTCTTGTTGAAGTTCCAAAAACTCCATTTCCACAACAGTTAATCCGAAATGTATCTTTCCCCTTGCAAAAATGCTCGAAATAAGTCGTAGAGTTTAGATATTGCAAGTTTGAAGTGAATAAAAAACGTAATAATGATGAAAAGTTCAAAATTTTACTTTTATACGGACCCTAGGTTTTCTAATTTTTTTTTAACTAATAATAAACTACAATTTTAAACAACCCCTGACATTTATTAACGGTTTCATATTAAAAACGAGCTTCCCCGATCATAAAGCATTTTAAATCTACATATACTTAATTGTTTCCGAGAGGATATGGTAAACATGGAAAACGAAAGAATATATTTTGCTAGTCTCAAAGAATATTAAAGAAGAAAAATTGAAAATTCTTATGCTAAAATGAATAGCAAGTATTTTTATTGTTTAACAAGTAGAAACTGGCTACAGATAAACATTTTAAATTATTGAGTTTTCTTTCTTCGTTGGTCAATAATGACAATCTTGTAGGTTTGAGCCTTAGCCACATTTGCTAAAAAACGTTATAATTCGAGGTCCATTTTACATGGAAGTTCCAAACACATCTTATGAGACGCAGAAAATTGTTTTTCTTACTTTTAGAACTACGTTTTTAAATTTTCTACTATATTTTCCTTTTAAAAAATTCGAAAATAATTTTAATGGTTTTTAATTAATGTATTTGTTAATTAATTTCATTTGAAGACGCGACCTAGTTAAGGACACTCCCGATCACTTCACCTTTCAAAAAGAAATCAAAATCTGTGCATCCGTTTAGGCTGTACGATGCAACAGACGGATACACAGACACGTCAAACGTACAACTCCCTTCCTTGTTGTAACAGGGGTTAAAAATAAAAAGCATGATAAAACATAACGAACACAAAAAGTTAAATATCTAAATTTAGTAAAAATAGTTAACAAGGGTTCAGAATTATATGGGTGAATACGTTATAACTATAATTAGTTGTTTTCGCGAGGATATGGTAAACACGGAAAAGGAAAGAATCCTGACTAGTAAAATTTTGCTGGTCGCAAAATCATAAAGTATAGCCTTTGCCTTTATTTTTCGGTAGCAGTAAAAAATATACATATTTTGTTTTCTTACTTCGACAAACTACCATACTGTTGAAATGGCAATGTGTTAAGATTTCATTTTATGCACAATCCTATAAAATTTTGAACTTGGAAATACCCTCGAGTATTTGTAGCAAACGTTTTCAAACGGCATTTAGCAGTAGTTCCAAGCTGCTGTGTCAAACGGTTGAAACTATTTCAATCGAAAAATTTTCACAAAATATGAGTTACTGGATCTTGGGTCTGTTTAAAAAGTTACGTTTTGTATTTTTTCAGTAATTATCTTTTTTGCTTTAAACTTCAAATGCCCTAAATATGCAACTTATTTTGAACAGTTTTGCAATTGGATGCATTCATCGAGGGCGAATGGTTGCAAAAATAGAGATTATTGCAGGTTAAGTGGAGACATACTGTATAATGAGATAATTGATTCCATAAGATCTCAATCCAGGATTTTATGCAACGAGAAATATTTAATGAATCATTTAGAATCAAAACAATTCCATTTTTATGGAAAAAACGTTTTAAAAAATACAAGTTTATCCCATTAATGCCTGACATTTTTCCCCCAAAGATATTTTTTATACTGGTTACAAGCAGTGTTTAATGGACAGGAAAAATAATTAAAAAATATTATGTAAAAACTAATTTTTTTATTGAGGAAAGAAAAATCGTCCCTTAAAAGTTATGAGAGACCCCAGAGGGTGCATACTTTTTTTACTAAATTTTGTTATCCCTACGATATACTATTTAAAAAGACATCTTATAAGAAGAAATAAAATCAACAATTAACATAAACTGGGAAGCTAGGAATAACTTTGGAAACTTAGCTTTTTTTCTTGAGATTGTGAACGATGTAATTTTCGATAAAGATCATATTAAAACTGCTACAGAACACACTTTACAATGGTTATGTCCTGCAATCTGTTAATAACGAATTGAAACAATACCATGGTACTCATTGAACACTATTATTTGGTTGAACTGTTCATTTTGGGGAAATTCAGACCCTTTTTTGGACTGTCTCTAAAAATGGACGCTAGGTTTTAATGGGTTAAAAGCTCCTACACCAATGGTTTATAAACAATAGATGAAAACAATAGATTTTTATAAAAAGTAAATATAAAGTAAGGGTTTTAAGTTAAAACCCCTTAAGATCTAAAATTTCGCCTTCAAAACTATGGATTTTGAGAATTGTAGTTTACTAATTATGAGTCTAAACAGCTCAAATGTGATTCATTTCACTTTTTCTTACCAATTATCGTCAATTACTTACTCCACAAGGATTTAGAAGCAACGACTAAAAAAAACTAATGTAGAGCTTGAAATATGATTTCTCCTGTGCATCAAAATTGTCTATTACTATATACAGGTAAGAATTATATAGCTTGATGATTTTTTTCCCCATCTTTAATTTTCCCTAATTTATATTTTTCCAGATTTCCATCAAATTATACAATTTTGTATTATCATGTCCCTCTCTTTTTTCTGTTTCATAGCTATTTCTTTTTCATTTTTCTGTTTTTATTTAAAAAAGTGGAAGAGAGGTTGTGCAATTAGAAAAGTAAAAAATTTAGACGTTTTTTATTTCACTGTTATCCAAAGAACTGCAAAGAAACTGACAATTTACCTTATCGTTGACCAACATAAATGTACATCCTACGTAACCAATTTAAAGCACAAATTTTTATTTCTTAATTGCACTTTTAGTTTTTCGTTGATATCATCAAGTAATTACTAAATATTTTATATCCTGGTAATTGTAATTTTAGTGTTTTTGATAAGTACTTTAAAATCTTTAAAAAATATATATAGCTTTTAATTAATGTTACTTGTATGTTTACCTGCACTGTATAAATGATTGTCTTATCATTTTATATTATGCATGCTATATCTTTCTAATGGATATATATATCCCTTTTTTCATGGGTAATAGAATGATAGAAATAAAAAAAGGAAAATGAAAAACTGATCTCTCTAATTCTAAGTTATCTTTAAATATTTAAACTTGAAATATGTTTCTCGGACCTATTTTTATGGCATTATTTTGCTTATTATCACCAAGAAATTATGCATTTTGATTTTTAATTCTTTACATCTTTAAATTACATTTGAATTTTATTTATTTTATTTTTTCCTAAACAATGAGCATGAATCTTATTTCGAGTTAGGCTATGGGTGAAACCTCATGGCTTAAAATGATCCATTTTCCTTTAGGGCGCTCTACCATCTGCATTTAAGTTTTGTAAGATTTTCACAACATATTTTCCTCATTAATGAATTGTTATTCTCTTACGGTGTTATTCTCTTTTTAATTGTTACGCCATCATAGGTTAGATGGAATTAAAAAAAAAAATCCTTGTTAATACTCACCATTTTTTTTTAAAAGGTACCAAAAACAGTTGTTGCAGGCTTAAAGTTTTCTTTTAACTTTCATGAACTAACTTTAAATATTTTGTTTTATACTTCCTCTTTTCTCGGTGTTTTCTAGTACATTTAACAACAACACTAATTTAACGAAACAGTACAACTTATTTAACAGAAAAATTTTAGAAAGTAAATTCTGAACTTACCTAATGGAAGACATAGAATGAACAGATAGAAGAATAACTGAGCGCATATGACGCCGTTTTCCATCTTCTTCCGATGAAGAAATTTTCAACCAGTCATTGATGATGAATTAGAATTTGCGAAGTAATTTAAAACCTTGAGGAAGAAATTTAAGGAGATTCTGAATGAGGTGTGGTTTTCGTGAGGTTCACCTAATTTATTTCTTCAATTCACAAATTTACAACATGCTTCCAGAATTTAATTTGAAAGGATAGTGGATTCATTGAATTTTGTTTGCCGAGAAGACTTAGAATCCCAATCAAAACTGCCGGGTAAGGAACACAATTATCTCAGTGGATAAGCTGCGGATAAGCTGCCTAAGTGGAAGTTGAAGTTATAGTCGGTGTGGCATTTCGGTGCTGGCATCCGTTGAAGATGCCAACGTTACTATGTCCGTGTAAGTCCTTTGTTCCGTTTGGATTCAAAGTTATATTTAAGATGCACATGAAGCTAACAAAAGCTGAAGAGTTAGGCTTACATTTCCTAGGAACAATTCATATCACTAAGAATAAAATAATGACTATAAGAATCCAAGGTATCATCTTGAAAAACTGAGCTATTGCGCATATGCAAATTAAGTCATACAAAGCAGAATGGAGTAAAAATGGTTCAGATATAAATATTGAAACTTTCTAATATGCTAATTATATTCCAGTTTTAATCCAGTACTTCCAAAGCGTTATTAGTTACATAGTTTGCACTTAAAACTATAACAGCTGGGCATAGCAAAATGCTGATAATTTCACTTAACTAATGCAATATTGACAGTCTTAGTCAAACGTTCTTATCAGCATGATATGGTAATAATAGTAAATCAAACAAGATAAAAAGTAGCCGGGAGAACTTTCTGCAAACATAACTATCCATCGCAAAAGAATGCTTCATTTGACAGTTCTAGTGTTTCCTTAAAGTACATTCATTTTGACACGATCAAATATTGAAAAAATAACTAGAGATAAACTATAGAGGGATAACATATTACTAAGTTGACCATTGTTGAGTTTCGTTGTGTGCAGTAAGATTTACAGAAGAAAAGAATATTTTTTTAGCTTCCGTCTTCGCCGAACGAAAAAACCGACGGTGATGACTTCTTTCTCTCACTTTTTTCGTTCCTAAGCAACTGCTGCTTCTAACGATCCCAATACTGCTCTCGGTGTTCCGCCGTGCGATGCTACTTCTCTTACAGACATCACTTCCACACCTATTCCGCGGAATCCTGTTCGGGATGAGAATTGTTTTTTCTTGTTGAAACTTATTTTTTGCTCCGAACCCGCCCACCCGCCGGTCCCTTGTTCACAGGTGGGGGAGAGTCCCTCTTCGGAAGTGGCCCCGCTCTCATGCGCCGCACGGTGGGAGGGGGTCGAGCGAACAAAGGGGGGCCCCGGATGGAATCACGCTCTCTCGGCACACGCTCGCAAATTCCTCCGCAGCTTCTCCGGCTCTTCGCTCCGCTATCCGGCTGCTTGGAACGTTGCCGAGGGATCCGGGACCCCCTCTCCGGATCCTGCGCTGCGCGTGCGCGGCGCCAAAGCCCTACGCATGCGCCCCTCGCTCAACACCCCCGCACAAATGCCAGGCACTTTTTTCCTTTTTTTCTTCATTTTTCACTAATATCTCATTTTGCCTCTTTTAATGTTATTCACGGTTTCAGGCCCCTTAATTTTTAAGGTGAAACTAATTTTATGTTCTTTCTGAAAATTCCGCTCGTACATTTTTAGGCTCGAAATAAGAATTTTCAAGTTAATCGAGCAAATTAACAAATGTTCCATTGCCAGACAAACCAATGTGAAAACATATGGCAATAGATATAGCATTTGTGAAATTATATTTCAGGTTTATAGCTTAGAGCTCATAAAAGGAAATTTTTGTTTCGAAACAAGCCCTAATGTATGATATACAGATATATTTTTGTATATTTAGACAAACATTAATTTTCCATCTGTGATTTTGGTCTGCCCTGCAACTAAGCTACTATCTTTTTTTTCCTTCTCAAATTTATTTTCTTTTTAAAGAACTTTAGCAACGTAAGAGGTATTGGCTCACTATTATGGATCAAAACCTCTGCAGAAGCCTAGTTTCAAATCCTTTTGAAGTAATTTATGTACATGTTAGGATTTTTCAATCATTATCACATTTCAAAAGTAAATTCTTATTCTCGCTGCTCTAAAGCGAAATGTTGGAGTATTGTAGAGTTTTCTTTTAAATCTATAATGGTAGGATTTTTGTCTCCAAGTTGGTTTAAAAAAAAGTAATTTTCCAAAATGCGAAAAATTTCCATAAATTGCCTAAAGTTAACGTATTGAAGCGAGTATTTTCAGTTATTTCCATTGAAAAAATAAATTGAGAGTGAATTAACCATTTTACTTTAAGCGGCGAACTGATTTTTAAAGTAATTTTTTACCTGCGGTGGCTATCTTTGTATCTGGTGTTGCTAATATATTTTGCTTAACTGATTAGAATTCGATGAAATTTAGTATCATTGCTGCTTTTATCTGTAAAAGCTCATTTATGCATCGGAACAGGGTTTCATAATTCAGACTTTTAATATTTTAAAATTTCATCAGTAGATTTAAATAGGACTTTAATCCATATCATTTGACAACTTTTGGTCTCTCATTCCACGCATAGTAGTAGAATATTTGAGAGTGATTCGTTTTTTTTTTTTTTTTTTTTTTAATTCTTTTTTTTTTCTAGTAGCGCGCTTATTTTATGTAAGAGCTAGACCTTATCGTCAATTATACGTTGATATTTTGTACTTACTTCATAGATTCTCTACGTGGTGATCGTACATTACAGTGTTATTTAAATTTTAGGGTGCAAAAAGAACGAGAATTGGGTACTTTGTCACAAGTTGAATTGTGAAAACTTGTGACGGCGGAGGGAAATTTTACAGCTAACTCAAGTTGACCAAGGTTGCTTTCACCTTATACAGACAGCTTCAGACACGTCACGTGTTAGTGAACATGACTAAGAGGTTCATTAAGCACTCAAAGTAAATTTTTAGGTCGCTGTTAGGCATTTTTCTTACTCTGCCGCTATTGGTTGTAGGAATCTAAATGTTATTTTATCTTAATGTATAAATGAGCGTTTTGACAGTGTAATTTTCTTTTTTGTCTCTTTACAAAATGATTATGATATATGTAATAAAAATAAAAAGAGCTCTTTTAGATAATCAAGGGATGATACAAGAAGCATAAAACCTCCTTTCTAAGACGTTGCTTTAAAACACGGAAAACGACTTGTGTTCGGAACAACAGTAGCCGAATTACAAATGTAACCTTTCAATAAAATATTATAATAAACATAATCAAAAAGATGTTAAAGTCTAAGCTTTTTCTTCTTTAAAGTTATATAATACACAACTTACAATTTTATTCATTTAAGTTAAGTAAAAAGTTTTAATTTTATCAGAGATTGTCTCGAAAAGCTTTTAACTTTTCAAATTCATAATTACTATTTTAAATAATCCTTTTTCGCATACATCATTAGTTTTCTGCTAGCAAAGCTAGCTGTAGCCACAGGTAAATGATTTACATCAATTAGAAATGTTATTTACATTGTAAAAAAATGAATGTTGTTTTTACAGTATAATACAACTAATTTTATCGTAATAAACTGAAAATATATACTTTTACAGTAACAATCTCAAAAATTATTAATTTTACAGTACTAAACTGTAAAATTGCTAATTTTAATTACCGTGCATTTTATAATTTTAAACTGGAAATACTTCTGCCAGTATTTTACTGTTGTTTTTACAGTATAATAATGTCGTTTTAACTGACGCTGCCACTTGGTCTCCATTTTGAAATGCTCTTCATTGAAACAATGCGAGATAAAAATCAGAATAAACTGGTTTTAAAAACGAAAAAGCCGAAATTTAAATTGTCTTATTTTGCCGATAGTGGGGCGGGGTTCTTTTAAATGATGCCTTAAGGATGAAGTTTGAAAAAGTATTGAAAAAGTCATGCTGTTGTCACAAGAAAATCACATTTATGAAATAATGTTTATAATTTACAGCAACATATAAGACATTTTAAGATATTAACGTTATGGCACTGTCAAGCAAATTTCACTAGAAATTGAACTCACTTTCAATATGCATGAGATTTGTTAACCTATCTACTATGAGGTTGTGTACTTGGTCACATGAGACCTGTTTATGAAATCACGTTATAATATGTAGACAGTACAAGACAGGTGCTGACAGTGGGACAGAATTTGCAACAGATAGAAAAAGTTAAAACCAGGGAGAAAGCGGATATCAATTCCACCACATTGGGATTACGCGATTGAAGTTCTATTATAGTCTAAGATCCCACCGCAGTTTATCTACACTCATAGCGTACACTCATCACGTTTATATCAAATTAAAGCACATTTTTTTCTGAACGTAATGCACTAAGTCTTCGTATGTAAAAGTGCCCGAAACCTATAGGCAGCCTGGCCTAAACGGGACATATGAATGTAGTATTTCTGTACTCATTGCGTACACTCATCACGTATATACCAAATTAAAACTTATTTTTTCCTGAACGTGATGCACTAAGGCTGCCTATGTAAAAGTGGCCGCAACCTCTAGGCAGCCTGGCCTAAACAGGTCACATGAATGTAGTATTTCTACACTCATCGCGTACACTCATCACGTATATATCAAATTAAAGCTGATTTTTTTCTGAAAGTGATGCACTAAGGCTGCCTGTGTAAAAGTGGCCGCAACCTATAGGCAGCCTGCATAATAGGTCATATAAATGTCAAATTTTTACACTCATCACATGTATATCAAATTAAAGCAGATTTTTTTCTGAAAGTGATGCACTAATCTTCCACTGGAAAAGTGGCCGCCACCTATAGACAGCCAGGTCTAAACAGGTCACATGAATGTAATATTTCTACATTCATCGCGTACAACTCATCACGTATATATCAAATTAAAACTGATTTTTTCCTGAACGTGATTCACTAAGGCTGCCTATGTAAAAGTGGCCGCAACCTCTAGGCAGCCTGGCCTGAACAGGTCGCATGAATGTAGTCTTTCTACACTCATCGCGTACACTCATCACGCATATATTAAATTAAAGCTGATTGTTTCCTGAACGTGATGCACTAAGGCTGCCTATGGAAAAGAGGCCGCAACCTCTAGGCAGCCTTTCCTAAACAGGTCACATGGATGTAGTATTACTACACTCATCGCGTACACTAATCACGTATATATTAAGTGAAAGCTGATTTTTTTCTGAAAGTGATGTACTAAGGCTGCCTATGTAAAAGTGACCGCAACCTCTTGCCAGCCTGGCCTAAATAAGTCACATGAATGTAGTATTTCTACACTCATCGCGTACACTCATCACGCATATATCAAATTAAAGCTGATTTTTCTCTGAAAGTGATGCACTAAGACTGCCTATATAAAAGTGGCCGCAACCTGTAGGCAGCCGGGTCTAAACAAATTACATGAATGAAGAATTTGACTTTTATGTGATCTGTTATTCCAGGCTGCCTACATGTTGCGGCCACTTTTACATAAGCAGCCTTAGTGCATCACTTTCAGAAAAAAATCAACTTTAATTTGATATATACGTGATGAGTGTACGCGATGAGTGTAGAAATACTACATTCATGTGACCTGTTCAGGCCAGGCTGCCTAGAGGTTGCGGCCACTTTTACATAGGCAGCCTTAGTGTATCACGTTCAGGAAAAAAATCAGCTTTAATTTGATATATACGTGATGAGTGTACGCAATGAGTGTAGAAATACTTCATTCATATGTCCCGTTTAGGTCAGGCTGCCTATAGGTTTCGGGCACTTTTACATACGAAGACTTAGTGCATCACGTTCAGAAAAAAATGTGCTTTAATTTGATATATACGTGATGAGTGTACGCTATGAGTGTAGATAAACTGCGGTGGGATCTTAGACTATTATATTGCGCAACTGAGGGCCCATGCATGGAATGCAGCCACGAAAGTAACCAAAGTCAATTTCAGTAAAAGTAGAAGTTAATGTTCCAAGTTTTTAACTTCACGTAATGGCTGTGAAAAAGAATAAATGGGAGGGAAGGCTTAAAAACGGAAACTGCAAAAGCTTTGAAAGGCTTATTTGTAACAATGATCAAAACATAAATAATTCAATAATTCAAATTGAACCTGAACAGTATTCTATAAAGTACTATACTATAGTACGAAGTATAACTATACTAAAATTGCAGGGTAAAATGTATTATAACCCATAATTTACAAAGTAGAAAAATTAAATAACCGTACTGCATTTACCCTTGCCGTTAGGCTCTTTGTTTGGAAGTGAAACTGGAATGCAATTAATTTTGATACTTCTGGTGCAAGGGGCGCCTTATTCGATACGTAGTTTTTGTTTTCCACTCTTCTTGGAGTAAAACGTTGTTTTATTGACAAGCCACGATCACAGATTTAACTTAAACATTAAACAGTCCTCTGAAATTAAAAAATGTTTATTTTTAATTTTTTAATGATTTTTGAAAATTGTGTAGGTTGTTGAAGATGAAGACTGATCCTTTTAAACAGTGACAAAAAAATCTACGGATATCCTTTTAAAACATGATGAAATCGTACGTAATAACCGGCCTTTTCATGTTTTGATGATGAGCTAATATTTAGAAAAGTGCCAATTTGAGTCCCAAGTGAATTTTCACTATAACTAGTTTTTTAAAAAAAAATCCCCAGAAAGAAGATAAGGTTTTGCTTTCATTTCACCTAATAACATCAGGAAAAAAAAATATTCAGAAAATATTTTTTTTTTATATTTCAAAATTAAAATGGGTAACGTGTCCCAAGTAGCAAAGCTTAGCATGCAAACAGGTCATGCGCACTTTCTAACTTCCCAAAAAAACGCACTTGCACAAAAAACGATTCTAGTTTTACCCCTTTGTTAATATTTTGCTTCATTTTTGTTTTAATCTATCTCTGATTTTCTAGCCGATGCAAAATAAGCGTGTCCCTCAGTTCCGCCGTCAGAGCCGTAACAATAACTTCCGATCTATGTTTAGGCTCCCAAAATGATTTCTTGCGCCGATACCACGTGATACTGAGTACCTGGTGTGATGTTTTATCGCATCATAATTAAAAATTTGAATTTCTGCATCTAAAATTACAGGTAAGATTTTTTTGAGGGATTTTATAAAATGTGTGTCATTTAAGTCATCAGATCGGTAACACACGCTAAAATGCGCAGTTTTCATTATTTTAAAAGTTATTTTATACATAAGTATAACCCTTTATTACAAGTGAAAAAAACACGTGTTTGATTTTGGTTTAGGGCGATTGACTCGGGGAAAAAAAAAGAAAAAAAAAAGCTTTGTCGGTTTGTCAGATCGGTAACAGTCAAAGCGGTAACATAGAAAAAACAGCGAATATGTTACCGAACTGACTCTCACGTTTCAGAATTATTAAAAAGCAAAAATCATAGGTTTTAGCCATGTATATTGAATATTTTTGTTCTTAAAAAGTTTCTTAAGTTTTCTTAATTTATTGAAATGGGTAAGGTGTGACCTCTGAGAATTATAAGCAGAATGGAATCGTTATACGCGTATGCAAACACACACATTTTTCTGTTGTCTGATGTTAACAATTCATAAATGTATCCAGGGGGCATAAATATTCATTTTACCTACATTTCGTTGTGTAACTCCCGCTTCTCCAAGTTGAAATGCAAATAACATTCCCTTGGAGGATTCACAAATAATCAAACCCATCTTTTATTTAAAATTATTTTCTCTGCATAAAAGAGATTTACGTACAATGGGCTAATAACATTTAAATGAATAGATCTTAAATTTACATCGTAGTTGATGTAAAATAGATTCCTTTAAAACTTCAGCTCAAATAGCATCTATCTAAAAATGATTTATTGTAATGACTAAAATCCTACGGAAAAGATCAATAAATGCAAATTCAATTTCAGTTTATTCAATGGAACAATTGTTTAGTTCATTTGATTAAACATTAAAAGACTCATTCAGTTTGTAATTTATTAGCTCCGCTTTTTCCTAATATCAAATCTTTCCATTCAATTACTTAAGATTAAACGTTAAAAATTGTGTTTTGATTGCATTTCAATGGATTCTATGCATGAGAGTTTTTAAGCACGATATTTAAGCATTGGGCTCAGATGTATGCTAATTTATCTGAACAATCCGAATTCAATGTAAATGCAAAACAAAATCCTTGTCAGGTGTGCATATCATCAATTTACGGTTCATTATAAATTGCGTTCTTCTGTCTGAATGTTTATTTTCGGAAAAGTAAAATATAAGTTTTTCGGTGTATGCGAGTTAACTTTATGACTTTATTTAGATTACTCCATGTAGTAATTAGGACATTTAATGTATATGTAGGCTACACATTAAAACACTTATATAATCTAATTATTATTAATTGGAGGAAAAACCCCTATCCAACATTTCGGGGAATTAGGAGGGTAGATGACGATTAAGAAAGTGTTTAAGAGTGATAGCATATGGGGGGAGGAGTGTTGTAGTGGTAGGATTTTGTGGTTGGGAGGAGGATTTTGTAAAAAATAATTATTTGGAAAAAGAGGGTGTGGGGGTATAATAAGTGGGGAGTTGAGTGGTTTTGTTTGTTTTTGGTTGAGGAAAGTGGGGTATAATTAGTGGTTTGAGTGTTGGGGTGGTGTGGAAGGAGTGGTAGAGTTTGGGGATGGTGTGGGAAGGTGATTTGGGAAGGTGGTTGATGGGTTGGGTTGTTTTATTTGTTGGTGTAGTATGGTGTTGGTGTTGTTTGGTAGATGGTTGGGGGGTATGTTTTGGGTGAGGTAAAAGATGGGGTTTGGAGGTAAGGAAGGTAGTTGGTAGGTTTTTATGAATATGGAATTTGGGGGGGGGGGGGAGGGGAGGGGGGGGGTATATTTTGGGTTGTTGTGGTTTTTTATGAAGTTTTGGATGGGTAGTTGATGGAGGATGTGGGGTTGGTGTATGGATGGGGGAGATGGAGGGGAATTTTTGGGTTTGGGGAATTGTGGGGTGGGGAGATGTTAGGGGAGGGTGAAGTAGGGAAGGATGATGTGTGTTGTGGGGATTGGTGTTGGGGGTGGTGGAGGTTTTTTTTTTTTTTTTTTTTTTTTTGGGGGGTGGGGGGGTGGAAATTAAGGTGTGTTGTAGGAGGAATTTGGGATTTGGGTGTATGATGGGGGGGGGGTGGGGGGGGATTAATAGTGGTGAATTATTTTGATTTGAGGGATTTATTTTGATGGTGGGAGGGGATGGATGGGGTGATTTGGAGTTAGGGTGAGTGGTTGGGTTATTGTGGGGGGGGGGGGTTTGTATTTGGGTAATTGATTTGGGATAGTATTATATGTGATGGGTTATGTGGATGATTATTGTATAGGTTGAGTTATGGAGTGAGTGTTAGTTGGGATTGTTTGGAGATGGTATGGTGTGGGGTGATGTATAGTTGTATTGGGTTGTGATTTTTGGTTGTAGTTGTGGGGTGTATTGTGTTGGGTTAGTGTGGGTTGGAGGGGGAGTTTGTATTGGGTGTTTGAGGGGGGGGTGGGTGTTGTGGATTATATGGTGTGGGTAGGTGATTGAGGTTTGGGGATATTGTTGATTTGGTGGGTGGTGTGATTTGGTGGTTTGGGTGTATAGGTAGATGGAGGTAAGGTATGAGAAAGAGTTAGAATTGGGTGAAGTTGTTTGTTAGAGGATGATTGGGGTGGGTGTGGGGGGTGAGAGGGGTGTTTAGGTGTGGTGTAGGGAGGTGGAAGAGGAGTAGTTTTTGTGAGTGGGGATTATTAGGTAGTGGGTTTAGGGTGTGATGAGAAGGAGGGTTGAGGTGGGGAGGTGAGGGTTGTGAAGAGAGGGATGAGGTTATGATATATGGTGGAGGGGGGTTGATGGTAGTAGTGGGGGTATGAGAGTTTGAAGGTGGGTAAAGTTTTGGTAGATGAGAGAGTGTGTGTATAAGTGAAGATGGGTAGGTAGTAAGGTATAGGAGGAATGTATTAGGATGATATGGGATTATGAGTATTGGGGGATTGGGGAGGATGATTGGAGGTTAGAGTGGATAGGGTAGGAGATATTGTAGAAGGTGTTGTATGTGAAAGAGATAGAGTTTAGTGAGAATAAGAGGAGTATTGGAGTTGATATGTTGGTAGGAGGAGGTGGGATGTGGGGGGGGGAGGAGTTGAAAGAGGGTTGGGGGATAATGTGTAAGATGGAGAGGAAGTAGAGTGGAAGGTTAGAATAAGGAATTGGATGGTGAGTTAGATATGGGTAGTTATAAGGTGATGGGAGGGGAATGTGATGTGATAGTAGTGAGATTGGGAGTAGTTGGGGGGTAAGTTATGATTAAGGTATGATGGTTGGAGTATAAAATTTAGGAAGGATTGAGGAAGGAGAGGTGGGATGATGTGTTGAAAGAAAGATGGAGAGTGTATGGATTGAAGGAAGGATGAGATGATTGTATTAGGAGGAAAGGAATAGGTGGAAAATGTGTGGAGAAGTGGGTTATGGGGGGTGGGAGGGGAGGGGATGGAGGTGAAGAGAGGGGGAGGAGTATTAGTTAGGGGGTAGATGTATTTATGTGGTTGAGTGGGTGATGATTATGGTTTTTGGGGGGGTAGAATGAATAGAGAGGTATATAGGTGGATGAGAGGGGAGTATATTTTGTAGTTGGGATTGTGGGGGGTGGTGGGGGGGAGGGAGTTGGGTTGATGGGGGGGGTAATAGTGATAGATGAGGGTGGTTTGGGATGGATTGGTGTAGTGGAAGGATGGGGGGATTGGGAATATTTATGTGGGGTGTAGATTGGGGTGTTTGTTTTTATTGTTTGTGGGGTGTATATAATGGTTTTAGGGTGTGGTG
Source organism: Uloborus plumipes (assembly GCA_038373865.1). Lineage (NCBI taxonomy): Eukaryota > Metazoa > Arthropoda > Arachnida > Araneae > Uloboridae > Uloborus > Uloborus plumipes. The sequence goes on from JAXGGA010007548.1 coordinate 47,267, forward strand.
GTTGTGGGATGGTTAGGGAGGGGGGGGAATGTGAGATTTTAGATGGATTGAGATGAGATGGAGTGGGGAGTAAGAGGGTTTGGATTTTATTTAGGGTTGTGGGTATTGGTTTGGTTTTTTTTTGGATTGTTATAGGGGGAGGTGGGGTGGTGGGGTGGGGAGGGGTAGGGTTTGTTTGGGAATTTTATTTTTTTTTTTTAGGGTGTTTTTGTTGAGGGGGAATTTGAATTTGTTGTGGGGATGTTTAGGTGGGGGGGTGGGTTTTTGGATGTAGGGGGATGTTTTGTGGGGGGGGGGGGGGGGGTATGGGGGGGGGGGTTGGTATGGATGTTTGGGGGATGGGGGTGTTGAAGTTGTGAGGTGGTGGTGGTGGGGGGTTGATTTGTTTTTGGGGTGTGTTTTTTGTTGTATTAGGAAGGTGGTATATAGCTTTGAAATTTAGTACTTATAGATTTTACTAAACTGATAGCATTTCTTCTTTTTTCTCTCACTCATTTTGGCTACTCTCGAATATCTTTCAGACAAATATGTAAATATTAACTGCAATTTTCGAGTGCTTTGTGCTCAAGAAATTATATACTTACTAGCTGACCCGGCAAACGTTGTTTTGCCATATAAATAATTTCCTAGTAATTTCTAGTGTAGACAAAAATAGCTTACTTATTGTAAGTATGTATGTATGTATGGTAGAATGTGTATATTGTATGTATGTAAGAATGTGGTATATGCGTGAAATAAGCATGGAGCGCTGTGAACGATGAGAGAATATAAAAATAACAAAAGGCAAACATTATTTTTAAGTTATTATAATTTATTCCTTAAAATTATATATCATTAATTAAACAATTACGACAGTAACACTATTAAACAATATCAATCTCTTAATGCTATAGCGTGAACAATATTTTTTGTTAGTCCATCTTTAGCTAACACAAACAAACTGGATGGTTTACCCACTCGAGAGCATGCCACGTATAATTGTCCGTGTGAAAAACATGGTGTTCTCAAATCTAAGCCACAAACAGACATCGTTTGACCTTGGGATTTGTTGATAGTCATTGCAAATGCCAATCTAATCGGAAACTGAATACGTTTGAATTGAATTGGCACATCTGTAGGTATAATAGGAATCCGTGGTATGAGTATATTTTCACCTCTGAACTTGCCAGTTAAAATCCTGGCTTCGATCACGTTTTTCATTAATTTTTGAATGACTAATCGCGTACCGTTGCACAGCCGGGGCGGGTTCAAATTACGAAGCAAGATAATTGGAGATCCAACCTTTATTTTTTAAAAAATTGTGTCACTTTAATGGTCGTTCATACCCCCCCCCCCCTCTAGCAGTGAAAAAAAACTTTATACAGCAGATTTTGCCTAATAACTCAACACTCATGGTGTTTGATACATTTTATTTGTTTGTAATGATGTTTTTTGGTCACAACCAATATGAAAATCACAAAAATAGTTACTTTAATTTTTAACATATATTTATCTTCTTCAGAATTTTTGACTTTTAATTTTACCTTGAATTTGACGTAAATGCAAGGTATAAAATACAGAATTTTATAAAGGTACAAAAATTAACATAATATAATTGATAGTGTATATAATTTTTGAAAAAATAATATAAGTGCCGCAAATCAAAAACCATTTATTGCCACAATCGATTCAAAGCCCCCAAAAATGGCACAAACGTCCATAAGAAAATTCTACAGCATCGAAGGAACCCATTGCCAATTTTAACAAAGATCCGACCAAAACTGTCATTTTGTACTATAAAAAAATATGGGGTAGATCCCCATGAGGGGATGTACCTGCATAAGGACATTACAATCATTAAAATCATTCAAAAAAAAAAAAAAAAAACATGCAGCTGTTCGAAAAAACCCTTGCGGACCTGGATTCGATCTCATTCCATCAGGAACTTCAACCTGACGCGCCTAACCACTTGACCATCGGGTCGCTCATTGAAGTAAGGATTTACGATAACACATATTGTTTTAGTTCAGTAGATCAGATGTTATGTGCGAACAAAAAAAATTTAGAAGTGGACTACCCCTAACATTTAGGGGGATGAAAAATAGATGTTGGCCGATTCTCATAGATACTGGATAAGCACAAAAAATTTCATCAAAATCGGTCAAGCCGTTTCGGAGGAGTACGGCAACGAAAACTGTGACACGAGAATTTTATATATTAGATATTATTTTATATTTTTTGTGCAAACTCCAAGCTTATACAAATAGTCTTTGGAAATAGAAAAATGAATTAATAAATAATGTTTTGTATTTTGATATTCTTTATTTAAGTGATATCCACAGTTTAGAAATTTTATTTGCATACTAGCTCATTATCTGGCGTTGCCTGGTATTGCATTATAATGTGACTTATTTCAATGTAAAATAAAATAGGGGAGTCTTCAACTGATAATTCATTACTAATCGTAATCTTTGTTGGAATCTACTCATATTTAATAAGTTAAATTTTATCAACGTGTTTTCAATTTTATTAAAGCCTTATCTCTATTCCTCTTTCTATTCAAAATTGAAAGAAAATAGCCATTTTGAGACAAAAAATTTGGATTTTTTTTTAACTTCAAAACCCCGCTTATGTGAATTCTATTGCATCAAGGAACTTTTGTGCCAAATTTGAGGAAAATCCGACAAAAACTGTTACAAACATTTTTTATTGTGGCATTTTTACTTTAAAATCTTTACTTTAATAACAATAAGATTAAAATCATAATGAGCCACCAAAGGTATGCAAATGTTTTGAACCGCTATTAACATGATTTTTAGTTCCATCGATTTTGTTAATAGGCTTCTCAATGAAGCATTCGCAGTGCCATCTACCGGTTATTCGATCCTATACCCATCTGGAAATTATGTTTTAAAACATTTTTCATTTTGCAATTTCTCTGGTTGAATGAAATGAAATTTTTGAATCGCCTTTACGGATCGTTCTGGTATGTAAAAACCTTAAAGTTTATACTGATAAAATTTCAACGGGGTTAAGTTGCGAATTCTGCGTTACTGTGTGATTTTTTCATTATTCAAAATATCATGTTACTGCATTTGACGTTAAATACTTTATTATTGATTCACAAAAACTGAAAAATAGAATAATATTTCTGAAATTGTTTCATTTCCTGAAATTTCATGTTTTGGAGTTTAAAGATGTTTTGTAAGTCAGAAAGTCTGCAACATCAAGAAAGAACGCTTTATTAAAATCTTCTTACTCAAAAAACTAAACAGAATGAAATGTGTAATTCTTAAATAAACTGCTAATTTCCTTATATGGTATTAAAAATATTAACTGATGTGTCCCAAAAATTGAATTCAAACTGTGAATTTGTGCAATAATGTATTTTCACTATAAAAATAATACGTTGTTTACCAAACGCAATTTATTCACAATTTTCCTATGGTTTCAGCGAAGAGCTTCTTTGCAAGTTAACAATAGTTGAGACAAGCCTAACCTGGAAGTATCGTAATGTGATTAAGGTCTGCAGAGCCTTTAAAAGGCAGCCACGTTAAGTTTGTCTCAACTATAAGGACTCTGCTAAACATTGACGTAAAGCAGAAATATAAAGCAGAAACGTAAAATGGATTAAATGGCGTTCCTATGGAAAGTACCCGGATTTTCGGTTTCTGCCTTCGGTTTCGGTCGCGTTTTACGCTGATGTGGAGCAGAGGCCTAAAGGTTTCACCACATTTTTATGTCGGAAAATTGACTAGTGTAAAAGGAAGAGGAATCCTTGCACAAAAAATACGTTTTTTTAGAGGCTAAAATTGAAGGGGCAAGTTGATAAAGGTGATATGTGACAATTTTTTTAAATTTCTAGAAAAAGCTTTGGAAAAATTGTTGTGTTTCCAGTTAATAGAATCTATCAATGTGTTAAAAGCGAATGAACCCGTATTACCCGTTGAGAAAAATCCATTAAAAAGAAAAAAAAGTAACATAACTTTTTTTTAAAATCGTTTTCTCGAAATTAAAAAAAATGCTGCATATCACCTTATCCACTTTCCCCTTCATTTTTTTAGTGCAGAAAAGGCAAAAGTACGGAATTGTTACCATCACGAAGAACGTAGAAGAGAAATATTATTGTTTTGAAACGTTTTACCTCAGAATGGTGCTTACAAATGTCACTTCAATTATAATACAAAGGATTACCCTTGTATTGTGCCTTTAGTCATTCGAAAAATTCGACATCAAACAAAAAGTATATCACTAAAGACAAGTATGAATAGAACACATAAGTTATTCAATCTCAATTGTAGAAGATATTTCTGTCTTGATTGTGCATATCCTCCATACCGATTTTCATTTCAATATTGATTCAATTCTCGACTTCAATTTACTATTGAAATGGAAATCAATGGGTAAACACTGTATAATGTTTTCTTTACCAAAAGTGGTGATGGATTCATGTCCGTGTTTCGTAAATATTTGCTGTTGCACTAATTTCTTACAAAAGTTATTCTCCGCCTCCAAATCAAAATGTATATTTATGAAGAGTTTAGCATTTTTTCTGCATCTAAATCAGTGGTGTTTAACCTATTGCCCGAAGTCCATATGTGTTTCCTGTGAAGATAATCCATGTAGGCTACTTTTTGTGTTCAATGCTAGGATTCGAAAAATACATTCTGGAACTGTCCTAATCAACAGATAGTCTTTACTTGGTATTGCGAATGGTTGTTGAAAATTTAAGCCAACTAGTTGTAAATTGGTTTCTAAAAACAGATGGAAACTTCTTATTAGTAAAATAAGCATATGATAGGGAAAATAACAGTTCAGGGTTAGTAATTTTCGTTCCTTCAACATGTTTTCCCTGCCGATAGAGTAGTGTAGTGGCTAAGACGTTGGCCTCTCACACCCATGGTGGATTTTCATGATGCAGAAAATCGACAACTTCCATGTATAATTATGCGGCATGTAAAATATCCCTCGAGTATTGTTAGGCTTTTTGTTTTCTTAGTATCTCTTGGCGAAATTAAATTCCTAGGGCAGTTTCGCATCAAATAGAGTCCATGGGCCTCCAACTAGGGGGAAACTGGGCGTCGAAATTCTCGGGCAATGGCATTCCGCCGATGGTGGTGCCACATGAAAGAGTGGATGCCGGTCTTGGAGAATGCACTAGGTCTGCAAATGGTAAGAAGCTAAACGTAGCCCTATTTAAAACAAACAACAAACATGCTTTCCCTTGTTATTTGTAGCAAAGAATTAAATATATTCCAATTGTGATACGTATTTCTAGTCAACCAGGTTAATCTCAGTATTACGTGCGGCTCTTGGGTGAGAAAAGGTCAAGCACAAAGGTCACACAAAGGCTTTTTTTACCTAAAGGGTACGCCTAACGACTTTTTTTTACCTAAACGGTTACCTAAACGTTTGGATCGTGGCTACTCTATTATTATCATTGATTTTGTGTATAGTGAGTTAATTTTACCCTTTCTCTCTGATATTGTAATTAGTTCTGAGAGGCTAACTTTTCTATTCGCTCATCTTTATCCAAAAAATTCGACCCTTAAAATGGCAATATATTTAAAAAATTTGATTTAGCTATTGTATTTTCTCTAGTAAATGATATCAAATTTAATTATTTAAATAATTTTATAGATGCTTGTAACAGTAGGAGTATTTGGATCATTTTCTAAAACACAGTGCCTTTCTTGTACAGGCTGGACTTCAAACGGTCTAAAGTTCCACTTAAAGCAACAATACGTTAAATTTTAAAGAGCGTAACCACTGTTCGACCGTCATGCTTTGTTGAACTTTGTTTTTGTTTTACTACGAAAATAATTATTTTTGAACGGCATAACTTTCTTAATGTCAAACAGATAAGTTTCAATTTTATTTGAAAAAAACAAAAATCCTAATTCGCAATAATAATTTTCCTAGCACCCGGCTTTTTTTTTTTTTTTAAATTCTTGTAAACAGTTTTTATATTTTTCCGTCCGATCTTTTTATTATTCTAATTTTTTAACAATTTGGAATCTGATTGTTTGTCTTTAAATTTGTTTATATCTGTTATCTTGGTACTATGGTTCTTGTTGTTTGTATTATCATTGGGTTTGTTTTAATTTGGCATGTTACGTATATATACTGGTATCTTCGTGTTGTTTGTTTGCTTAGTTTCTAAGTGTTGCTTTTTTTTAAACTAAAGATGGTGTTTTGTTGTAGCCTTGAATCAACTACTTGGAGTAATTTCTTAAACGTTTCTTTCTTTCTTTCTTTCTTTTTTTTTTTTTTTTTTTTTGTTGATTTTTCATTTTACTTACATTTTTGCACTGAGAATTTTTATTAGCTTATATTTAAACTATAAAAGTGGATTGAATAACTTTACATAACATAATTGTTACTTTACCATTTATTGAAAATAACAACTGCTGTGTACCTTAATCAAAGCTTAGTCTACAACTAGAGTGAAAACTAACATCCGATTTAGTTTATTTATGCAATAAAATTATGAATTTTGAATCAGTATTATTGAAATAGTGAACAACGTAAATTAAGCACAAATGGTCAAGACAATTTACGAAGTGGAATTTAAAATAGAACTTTCGGAACATAATCAAGTATTTACAGCTATTTAAATTAATTAAAAAGCCATCATGAAAGTTAGGTATTAATAAATTTTCTTGATTATAATCTTAAAAATATGAAGAATACATTTCAGTACAGTAGGTGTTTGAAATTTCATTTTTAAGAGAGAAATGTCAATGACGTTACGGAATGAGTGGAAAAATGTTTTTTAACTTTTAAATATGTATACTGTGGACCTAAATAAACGCATACCATCATATGATCATTTTGTGATAATGTTTTTTTCTTTAGAGAAAGCTAAAAGAAATTTCAGAATTTCAGAATTTTTCAGGCCAGCTGCAAATACTATCTGAATGTTTTCTACTATATTTTATTGGTATTGCCATTTTTAAGATGAAACTAGAGAATATTGCATCCCATTTTTGAGTATTTTTTGAACTGTAAGAGAATAATAAATATAAGCAACTTAAACACTATATTAAATCCAAGACATATGATTATTTGTCTTTTCAAAGGCATATTTTATTTTTTTGAAGAAGAGTAACGTTTCTGCCTTTTCAGCGTTTTACAAATATTAGGTCAGCTGAATACGTCTGCAATGGTAAGTGAGAAATATTTACTATTTCTTTGACTTTAAATTGGGAAGTCTGTGAGACATGTAATATAGAATAAATATTTTAACATCATGTTGAAAGAATTTAAAAAGCTAAATTTTAGTAGAGTGAATTGGTTTTTCATATACATATTATAATTTCGCAACCCTTATAGGAAAATTGCAAAAAAATAAAGGGTTTAAAAAAGGCTGCAATCAGACTTTTGATATTTGGAGGGTTTTACAAAACACATTATACATGATTAATGAATTTCGATTCAATTTGAATGTTTGATTTTTGTTACAATAGTTTATTCAAATGAGGGAATGCTACTTTAAAGGAATTAGCAATAACAAATGAAAAAGATGACGTATCTATTAAACAAATCTAATGGGGAAGAAAACAAATCTATGTGTACACTACATTATCCATGTTAAATAGTTGATATCTTTTTATTTACTCAAGAATACATGCATGTACTCATTCAGGATTCAAATATAGGGGAAGGAGTTGTACCTTTGACCATTTTGCTAACTTTAATTTTTCCCAGCTTAAAAAAAATGTTTCAATGCATTTAAATGATGGATTAAAGTTGTTTTTTTATTCGAACCAAAAAGCGTTGAAGCCTTTCTAAGTGTCATTTTCTGCTCCTCCATAAATGTTATTAATCTTTCAATATCATGTTTGTCAGTTTTTTTTCCCTTTTTAGGCCTTTCTTGCTTCTTAGTATTCTACTTTGACTTTTTTCTTTCTGAAATAAAAGAGAAATAAAAGTAATTGATCAATAATTTAATAAATTTATTTATAAATTATATATTCATGTGTTCTTCATGAACAATAGAAGTAAAACATATTTTGTAATTTAAATTAAAATGTAGACCTTAACATTCAAGTTAAATGATGATAAAGTCAGTCAGGACTGTGTTACCTTTGACCTTATCACAGAAACGACAAGAAATCATGGTCAGAGTTACAACAGCATGGTATTGCATATTACAAAGAATGCTACAGTTTCAAGGTAAAGGTTAATAATTAGGACAAACCCCTCCCTATTTCTTACAGTGTAGTAGCTACTATGTCAAATGATTTCTATCAACAAAATATTATTAGACAAAACATTATCCAAAAATCACTTGCATAAAGTAGGATGCCCGAGACCTCTAGTGATGGCGATATTTAAATAAACGAAGGAACATGTTTGGTATTTAGGCTAAAAAAAAAACTGAAGTTAATCTTCTGTTTTCAGGTTTGTTTCTAAAAGTGTTTAATGTGTTAATTAAAGTAAATGAAAAGAATATCATAATCTTAGTCATAAATTAAGGAAAAAATATTAACTATCTTTATTTCAGGGAGCTATTATAATTTTACTATCTACTGACTAAAAATGTATAAAAGACAAAAAAGTTACTTCAAATGCTAATCATAGAACGAGATGGAAAAATTAATTGAATTGAGTAAGAAAAGAATCGCAAGTAATTAAAAATGAAGTAAACAATAAGGAAAAAAACTGTTCTTAGGAATTTTGCTAATTAGGATTGAATAGCTTTTTTCTTAAAGGTTTTTTTTTCCAGTGACTTAATGGTATCAGAAAAGTTCAAAGCAATATAAGATAGCAGTTCAAAAACTGCAATTATGCGGTTGAATTATAAAAAATAATTATTTGATGCGTGTCTTAGTGATTTGGGGAGTGCGGATTAGCAGCTTTTTTTCATTTTGAGTCACGCAATTACTGCCAAAAAGGAAAAACCACTACAGTAATACAATAGTTTATTTCGCTAAACAATAAAAATAAGGCAATAGACAAAAAATGCCTTTTTCGTGTGTTATCACTAAGTAAGAGTATAATCTTTGACGCGCGCGAGTAACCGTTTGTAGTGAGACTTCATAAAAACGAAATCGTTAAATAAACTTCTATATTTTGTCTGACGTAGAGAGAATTTTTTTTTTTGTTCAGTGTCAGCTTCATTTATATCAGACAGTTACTTGCTGTCAAAAAGTAAAGAAATAAAACTAAAAATAACACTAATTAGAAAGTAAATTGTTAAGATTAAAAGCTTTTACTATACTTGATCTGTCATGATGTCTTGGGTTAAGCTTTGTAATTGCTGCCTAGAACAAAAATAAATATTAAGAATTATAAAGTTAATTTTAGTGGCAATATTTTGTGTATAAATATTGATGAATAACAAAAATAAAATAATTTATCTTAACCCATTAGTGCCTGACATTTTTTCCCCAAAGATATTTTGTATACTGGTTACTAATAGTGTTTAATGGACGGGAAAAATAATGTAGTTAAATTTGTATATATTAATTAAGTTAATTTAATTAGATTTTTTAAACTTTAAAAATAAAAATTATTATATATTTTTCAGTCTAAATTCATTTACTTTTTTTTTGAGACAAATAATAAATTCTAAGCAAGAAATCCGCCACGGTTAGACAATGCAGCCTTTCGTGCTTAGCGTCCTTTTATAGGGACGTTGTTAAATTGCTATAAAATCCATAAAAAATTTTAAATTTACAAAATTGCGAATAAAAGGTAAACTAAAACATCGATCAAAGTAACACATATATCAAGCACAGATAGATTTACTTGATAATAATTTTAAAAGCTATACTTTTTGCTCCTGAGATTGTGAACGATGTAATTCTTGATAAAGATCAGAATTACATGGCTACAGAACACACTTTACAATACTTATGCGCTGTAATCTGTTAATATTGAGTTGAAACAATACCAAAGTAATAATTGAACACAATTATTTGGTTGAAATGTTCATTTTTTGGAAAATTTCAAAACACTTTTTGAACCGTCCCTAAAAAGGGACGCTAGGCATTAATGGGTTAATAATAAAAAATTATTAAGGAAAAATATCTTTAAAAATATGAAATGTTTTATTTCCACACTTTTTTTTTTCTCACTTCATTTTTTCAACTATTCGCTTCCCAAAAATATTTTTAGAATACTACTTGAAATTGCAATGAAATGCTGAACTTATTTCTTTTAAAAGACATTTTGTTCCTGAGTAAGATGCTAGGCAAGATTTTTAAGAGTCAATTTTGATGCAACTCAGAAACCGGTGTCAAATACCAACTTTACTGAAAAAGCAAAAAGTATTTATATTTTAACACCTCAAACTCAAATTATGTTTTTTGCAATGGCGAATTGAGATTGCTGTATGTGGTCCATTCCACGAAAACGCCGCCATTTTTTCTCGCACGTGACGCTCATACATTCCCATAAAAAGCATTAGTTTTAAGAGGCAATGGACAACATTTTTGCCCAAGAAGTCCCACACAGGTTTGTGATTTCTTAACCAACAAAATGTCGCTCATTATCCTTTAAAATAACTATTTTTTAATGAAATACATGAGTGTCACGTGCAAGACAAGATGGCGGCGCTCTCGTGGAATGGCCCGTGTGTGTGTGTGTGTGTGTGTGTGTGTGTGTGTGTGTGTGAGTGTTCCTTCGCCAAAAAAACATGTACTGCATGGGCTCCCTGCAGGGTCCAGTGATCAAGTCCGGGGGCTAGTGGGCCCCTGGGATGCAACACGTAGTCAGACTGCCAATCTGAGAGATTGACTGCACGGCGTTTGAGATTCTAAAGGAAAACAAAAAGCAATTTGTCATTGCTTGAAAAATAAAAAAAAGGACATCTGCACAATTTTGAATTTTATCGCTAATTGTCATCATTCAATAAGATACCTGTTTTGGACTTATTTTTTTTTTTGTTATATGCAAATGCTTCTTTTTTCATTAAATTACTTATGATATTTTAAACATGAAGTAACTTAAATTTGAATGTTGTATTTACGCCGTGCCAACGCTTGAGTTTTTTTTTAAACTTTCAAAGTGGCGTTTTTGTAGCAACTTTTTATGTTAGCCATACCATGTGTTTTCAAATGAATCTTCCCATGTGATGTAGTGCAAAACCATGTTCTCTAATTATTTTGGATCATTTTATTCCAGAACGTTTTAGATCGTGTTACGTCTGTCTATTTTTTTTTTTTCAGTTTTAACCACACCGATATAAGCTTAATGTTAAATAAAAGAGATTTTCAACCCAAAGCCCGAGTTTAAAATTATTTAAAAGATTTCAGACAATGTTTAAAATTTTTATTTCTCAATCTACGTTATACACATTCATATGTTTTCCTAGGGTACTCAAATCGTATCTAATTCAGTCAACCTTGTTCAGTTTTTTGCCACAGAAAGATAAGCACACGATTAAAAAGAAAAAAATTAAACCCTAAGTCTTTGTTTAAAATGATGTCAAAGCATAGCATTTTTATTTTTATTTTGTATTTATTTATCCATACAACTTTACTATGTTCTGTATAACAGTTCAGATAGCGTTTAATTCTACCAATCACATTCATTTTTAACTCACAGTTTCCCAAATCTTTATTTATAATGTTATTGAAGCATTTCAGAATGCACTTTTCATTCATATGTGTGTATTTATTTTTTGTGTATGCATGTGGCAAATATAGCAACCACTAAATCTGTAGAACTGCAAATGAAAATGATAATTTATGCATAAAAAATATGATAAAATGTATGTATTAACCGTCGTCCTCTGATGATACTGAGTAAAAAAAGCCTCGCTTCTGATTTTATCATTCCTTTCTTGAATTATTATACTATGATAAGGCAATTTAGTACCAATTTGTTGCTTAAGTGCTCATTTCCTGCCTAATATAAATGATAATGTCTTTATGCCGGACATAGTTAGGGAGGGAAATGAATTCTCATTTAATTTTTTTACCCTCTGCTCTGTCTAAAGAATACAATGAAAGCTAGGCTAAATGAAGAAAAAACTTTAAAGCGTTTATAGAAATAAATAAATTAGCTCTGTATATTATTTCTTATTTTGCGAAATGCCTGAAGTTTTCCAGTATACCTATATATTTTTTACAATTGGTTTTAAAAATAAATGATAGAAAGAAAAAAGTGAAGTATTTTAGTTCAGTTTGATATCTTTGCTGAAAGTCTTTGAGCTAATATTTAGAAAAGTGCCAATTTGAGTCCCAAGCGAATTTTCCCTAGTATTTCAATAACTAGTTAAAAAAATAATTTTCCCCAGAAAGAAGATAAGGTTCTGCTTTCATTTCATGTAATAACATCAGAAAAAAAATTTTTTTTTTCTTCAGAAAATATTGTTTTTATACATCAAAAATCAGATCGGTAACGTGTCCCCAGTAGCAAAGCTTAGCATGCAAACAGGTCATGCACACTTTCTAACTTCGCAAAAAAATGCACTTGCACAAAAAACGATTCTATTTTGACCCCTTTGTTAATATTTTACTTCATTTTTGTTTTAATCGATTTCTGATTTTCTAGGGAATGCGAAATAAGCGTGTCCCAAGTTCCGCCGTCAGAGTGGTAACAATAACTTCCGATCTATGTTTAGGCCCCCAAAATCATTTCTTGTACCTATACCACGTGATACTGAGTACCTGGTGGGATGTTTTATTGAATCGTAATTAAAAATTTGCATTTCTGCATCTAAAATTGTAGGTAAGATTTTTTAAAGTGATTTTATAAAATGTGTGTCATTTGAGTCATCAGATCGGTAACACGCTCTAAAATGCGCAGTTTTATTATTTTAAAAATTATTTTATATATAAGTATAGTCCTTTATTACAAGTGAAAAAACCACGTGTTTGATTTTGGTTTAGTGCGATCGACTCGGAAATTAAAAAAAAACTTTGTCAGTTTGTCAGATCGGTAACAGTCAGAGCGGTAACATTGAAAAACAGCGAATGTGTTACAGAACTAACTCACACGTTTCAGAATTATAAAAAGCAAAAATCATAGGTTTTAGCCCTATATATTGAATATTTTTGTTCTTAAAAAATGCAAAGCAATGAGTTTTAGTACAATTGCTTCATTTGTGGTTTGTATGACCTAACATTAGAAGTTAGTAAAATAAGAAAAATTGACACTGCAGAAATTAAGTTAATTAATTATTATTATTTTATTTATTTATTTATTTATTTATTTTGGTGCTTCAATTTCTCATAACTTCGCTAAATAACTAGATAATAACTAGCATGCTACATTTGAATTTCTGATCAAGAAATTAAATTTCCTGCAACTAATTAAAGAAAAGCAAGCAGCAGAGTTGTGTGTTGAAAAAGTTGAAGTTGTGTGTTGTTTCAAAACAAAACAAATGTTTTATTAGCTTGGATTTGGTAACCTCATAATTTATTTTATCTAAAAACCTTATCGCTCATTTTTATTTCCAAGAAATGCTTTTTTATAATGAAATTTGATTTTTTAGCCTAATATATACATTTTAATATAATGATCTTGATTGTATGTTAAAAATTCAAAGAAATGATATCATATTTAGTGATGTTAACGAAAACTGAAAGCATAAACTCAAATATGTCGCTTATATTAACATCAGATCTGTAACATTCATCAGATCTGTAACGGCTTAAAAGTGAGTAATCTAAGGAGGGGGTAAATAACTTCCTTGACCTCCCCCCTTTTATTTTCTTGCATTTAGACCCAATTTAGACTTAAAAGCCAATATTAGTTTTTTTCTGCAAAGAAATTTTTTTTTCAGAAAACTCCAACTTCAAATTGTCACTTTTCTAAATATTGGCTCCTTTATCGTACTTTGTAGGTTAATTTTTGCTTTGAAAATAATTTTATGTATTGGTGACTTTTAGTAGTTTTTGTATATTCTTATAATTTAGTTAGTATGTTATCCATCTAATACTAAAATTGCGTGTTTGGAGGAAAAGGCAGGTGTTGAATATGAAATACGTATTAGTTTCATAACTTAACACGAATTAATTTATTTTTAAAATATTATGGCAGTACTAACGATCAGAACAATATATAATGATAAAAACATTACCATGCAGATCCTAGTATTAACTTGCATTTATTTTTTACAGTTTAAGAAGTGAAGGATGTTTTTTCCCCCATAAACTCAATTTGGCTGCTTTCCAAAATGGGTTTCTCAGAACCATGAAACACTAGTATGCAAAAGTGTGCTTATGCTTAATGCTGTTTATGTTTATTTACTTATTTGTCATTAGAAACACCGTAAGTACTCTTCAGCCATCAATATGAGATAATTTAAATAATTTCTCTCTTTCATTTTTTACATATTTATTTGCTAAGTCTTGAATGCAAGTACTTTATTATTTTTCTGAATGTTTATTATATACCTTGCTTTTTGTAAACATTTTAATTATCTTGAAGTACTTGATTGAATCTCAATCGACCTTATTGGAACACTGAATGAATCACTGTGTATTAAAAAATTGCTATCCATAAAATTCGCAATTGGCTAAAATATCTGTTTACGTCCAGTTACAATAGAGGGCCATAACCATCTGCAATGATGTAATATATAGATTGAAGTACCTCCAAAATAAGAGAACGTATCTAGTATTGCGGAGACACATTTCAATTTATTTCCGCCACCATAAAAGGAGCTTGAAGGATAAAGCGAACAGCTTTCTTTACACTACAGAAACAAAGAAAAAGCAGTGAAAAAAAGCT
>JAXGGA010007549.1:0-61934 GCA_038373865.1 Uloborus plumipes
TCTTTATTTTTCGTTTTTTGTTTCAGTAATTGGAAAAGAATCATGAAAAGAATTCGAAATAAATATCTCTGAAGACTTTGATACAGTAGCGATATTTTAATCGTTCTGTCATTTTTTCTTGAAGTTAAAAAAAAAATCTATGAGAGCCCTACACATTGGCCTAGTCAAACTCTGTTTGCTCGCGACTGACGCTATTGACGGACGGAAGATAAATTTACACATACGCACAAAGTTTTAAGGTCAGTTCATGCAAGCGCGTTTGATTGCGATGAAACCCATCTAGTTTTCACATTAAAAAAAAAAAAAAGAGATCCGCATAAAATGAAATAAATAAGTAAATAAATAATAGCTTATTTTTCTATCAGGAGAAGTAAGAGCATGAAAAAAACTGGAGCCATGACCAAGGATAGATATTGTTAGGCAAAGTTGGACAACACACTTTGGAAAGTAAAATGTCCAGTTACTCAACTTGGATGCATCGTTTTGTAATTCAAAAGAAACATCAAACTTGCAAAACGAAAGTGGAACTATAATCTTTATCAAAAACAAATTAAACAGTGCAAAATCGTTGTTTAACCAACCGTTAGCGATCATATTATTTTATGTTGTCTATGATCTAATGTTTGTTTGCGCTTTTGCTTTTTAACAACTCAATTTCTCCCAAATCCGGCCAAGTACAGTACTAAATAATGCTCTTCAAGCACGTGAACATCTCTCGGAAGAAAAATCAATCAGAAAGTTAATTATTGAGTTGGCTATTTACATCCACGAATTCTAAAAAGTAAGCTGAAATCTCTCATATAATTCTTTCATGCCTTAATATCCATTAATTTATCCTTGCTTCAATAAGCATATTGTCACGTAAATAGAAACTCATTAAACTGCGTTTCTGTTTCACCAGAATTGAAGATTTGTGTGAGTAAAAGTGTGTGTGCATGTAATTGTGTAGATAGAGACTGATTTAAGGTAAATTAACATTTTATTTAATGTCCTAGAATCTTTAGTTTCGTTGTCGGTACAATTGAACCTCTTTAAACAGAATATCAAGGGAGCTTTAAAATCTCAGTTACACTGTAACAACTAGATGTTGTTTTTACAGTATTATAACACAGCTAATCTTACAGTAATAAACTGTAAAATTGTTGCTTTACAGTAATGAACTGTACATTTGCTAGTTGCACAGCTTATTAAAGTGCATTTTCTAATTTTAAACTAGAACCTCTGCTGCCAGTATTATACTGTTGTTTTTACAGTATAATACAGCTAATTTTATGGTTAACTTGCTAATTTTACACTACTAAACTGTTAAATTGCTAGTTTTACAGTAATAAACAGTAAAATATCTAGTTTTACAGTTTATTACTGTGCTTTTACAGTTTTAAACTGAAATCTCCGCAGCCAGTATTATACTGTAAAAACACATTTTTTTGAGCAGTATACGTCTTAACCGCAGTTTGTTTCATACGAAAAATAAACCATGCGGTGGAGCTAGCCAACGTAATTCGTCTTAGCAGTAGTTTGTTTTAACCCATTTATGCCCAGTAGCCTAAAAACGGGACGCTTGCTAGTTACTGCATACAAAAACCTGTAATGAGTATATCATTTCACTAAAGCTGTTTTTCTCAAGTTAAATAGTCCTTCTTCTTGAGAAAACCAGATAGAACCACTAGTCGGACACCAGAGTTTATTTATTGACAGCTATTTTCAGACAAATCAGTCAAGCAACGATCCATCATGGGTAGCCGCAGAAAGTAAAAGTTTTTTGCGAGATCTTTTTTCATAAAATTAAACTATTTTAAAATGATTTGCTTAAAATTGATCAGAGATGCCTTCTGCAATGTTACTTTGCAAAAGTAAAGTCAAGTAAGGTCGTATTTTGCTCACATATCTGCAAAATATCTCATAAACAGGACGTTAAATAACTTAATAAATATGGCAACGGCGAACTATTTCAAGTCTAAAATGTATGTAAACCATTCCAAGTAAGGGCCCTGCTCCACATCAGCTTAAAACGCGACCGAAACCGAAAATCCGGGTACTTTCCATAGGAACACTATGTAATCCATTTTACATTTCTTCTTTATTTTTCCGCTTTACGCCAATGTGGAGCAGGGCCCTAAGAGTTTTAAGCAGATAAAAACTGAAAAAAATTGTTTAAAAAAACTTGGGCATAAATGTGTTAAGCGTGTGTGAACGAGCGAGGCTCTATTGCAGTAGGGAAATTCAACCGTAACAGATGCATAAAATTTTCAAAACCGCCTACAGACTCCGACTGCGTTATATCCCTGTTTCATTGCATGAAATTTATGAAGAATCTAGACTTCACTTCTATATAATGCACTTAAATGCTGCACATTTCCGTAATTATTAGTACAATGGCCGCCGCTCACACGAATCATGTTTTGATATCATTGATGATCATAGTTTTGGTTCAATAACGCGATTAATTCAATAAAGCTGGATCTTGCTCCGTTTTGTGGACGATTTGATTCATAAAAGCTGCTGATACATTTAACCACTGATTTAATTAACCGGCGTCCACTGTATCTTAGCTGTGACTGTATTTGGATTTTTCTTTTGTATACTAGGCTGCAACCTTTCTTGACTATAGAGAAATAAGCTGTCCTTTATGTTTAAAAACAATGAGAGGAAATTTTTGTTAAAAACTGTAACAATAAATGATAACGTTATGTACTGTATTGTATGCTATGCTCGTACATTTTTATAAGCTCTTAGTATGTCATTGAATAAAATAAAGACAACTTTCCCAAACGGTATTTTCTTGGTTACTTTCGAAAATCCGAACAGTTTGAAAATCCGAATTTCTTCCGCTTCCAATTAGTTCAAATTTTAGACCTTCTACTGTAAATTAATAAATTAAGTTAATAAAACATGAAAAACGGTTTTACAAAAGCACTATGAACTTACATTTGTTCAGCTAAAAATTATCTCTGCCGGAAGCTCATAAAATTGTTGGTTTTTTGAAAAGTTTCTTGCCCTTTTTATCTAACAAGACTGTAATTTCATCTTAGGACAACATAAACAAATAAACAGCGAACAATAGCGTTGTGTTGCTTTGTAAATACAATTTCACGGAAACCAAATTATTTGGAGCACCAATATGACAAAACGGAACGGAACGAGTTTATGCGCTCTTATCTTCAAATAAAGATATTTCACTGCATTACTCTCGTTTTGCGATGGAGTTTCTGAGAAACTGTTGCCCTTATTTACGATGTTAGAGTCATTGCTTATAAAATAGATGGCTTAGTGTTAGATAATTTACAAGGCAGTCGTTGTGTCCTTCTTATTGACGATTTTTTTTCTCTTGTGATAATTTCTCTGACGATTTTTCAAATTCATTGAAAAATACAGGTACAATTTATATTTAATGCTTGGTTTAAGTCAATTATCGAGTTGAATATATATTAAAGTAAACTTAAAACGCTAAAAAAAAAACTCATTCTCAGAAAAAAATGTAAATTGAGCTGTTAATTTGTACGTTGTGAGAATTTTGAGCTGTTAATTTGTACGTTGTAAGAATTGTGCATTATACAGTTACCCATCTTAAGCTTAAGTTTCATGTAAGAGTTCTACTTTTGGAAAAACATTTTTTTCGCAAATACATTTTATATTATAAAAATTAATCATTCAAAAAAAATTATAAATAAAAGAATGAATTAGAAAAGTTGGAATGAAACAGCGGACGTTTGATTTTTCTATTCTTAAATCTTTTTTTATTATAAGGTCTTCTTTCCTTGATTCAACGGGAGAAATTTACGTATTATGTTTCTAAAATATTTCAGATACTTTTATACCTTAGAAATTTAAATTTAACGCATCTTCGATTCGAAACCCTTCCAAGAGAACACTTTTTTTTTTTCATTTTATTTCTTTAATAAAAACAAAGAGAGAGAAATAGTATATGCTACTGAGATTGGGTACTTTTTCTTTTTACATTTTTTTGTGTACTTGTTCACTAATTTTTAAATAATATCTGTGGGGTTAGTTCTAAACAAATAGTATATTATTAAAGAAAAAGAATGTATTTTGATATTTATGTTTGAAGATTTTTGGTCAGCTTAACTTACACCGTACTAACTTATAAAACTTCTTATAACTACTACCTCTAACATATGTCTAGGAGCCAGATGTTCTGTCCGAAACGATATCAGACTTGCAAACAAGTTGTCTGATAGTGAAAACATTTTCAAATTAAAACAAATTTTGATTTTGTAAGATTTTTCTAAGCGTATATAATTGTACCTCTATATTTGAATAATTAATTTTTGCAATGAAAGTCCTGACAGTTTAATTTACCGAATCATATGACGCTTAGAAAATTAAAAGAATTAACTTGGTGGCGTTTTCGTAAGAGATAACGGGGAAATCTTAAGCAGTTCGCATTTTTTTTAAACTTTAAAATCTTGTTTTACCACTTAAAAAGAGACATATGAAAAAAGTAGCAAACCGGAAACTTCTGACAACTAATATTAAAACCGGTGTTTGAATACGGGAAAATAGACTCGTTTAGTTTTGAACGAAAGTTTTGTTCTGAAGTGAAAATTCTTTAAACGCAGTCCCAAAGTTGAGCAGCGGCTAGTAAATATTGAAAAATTATCGAACCACTTGCCATGGGCTTGTAGCTGTTAAGAGTGAAAATGGAAAAACCGTATCGACAAGCATTAGGAATTTGCAATGCTCCCAGAAAAGACAAAAACAGTGGGGAAATATTGGAAAATATATTTAATTTCCAGCAGACAAAACGACATTGTGTGCCTTGTTCAAGAAGAATTCAGCTTAATATCCTTGGAAAAAATAAATAATTAATTTACAAACGATTTAAATTTGTACTATCACTTTTAGCGCGTTTTCTTTTTCTGACGTTTTCCAACTTCAAAAGTAATATAATATTGTAGGCATGCATGTCATGTGTTTTCTCCCATTTGTTGGAAAATCGATGCCCATAAGGTATGCCAATCAAATCTTCTCTGGTAATAATATAAAACTACCACTAAACAAAAAAAAAAAAGATATTATTTATATTTCAAGTAAGACTTGATTTGCGTAAAAACATCAAATATTATATTAAAAGCAAATATTTCCTTGAGATTCATTGAAAATCTGTGCTTTACCACACTCAAGTTGTTCCATTGCACAATGCACATGCCGATTTTATTTTTAAAAATCTACCTCAGCTTTGTGAACTCATCTCAAATCTATTTAAAATACTAATGCTTCTAAAGAAGGATTTGCCAAGAATAGCACTCTAATATTTGTATTATTTTTTTTTATCAATACTCATAAAGTTTTATCATTGAAAAAGGCATTTCGTTGATTTCATTAAGGCAAAAATGCAAAATGTTCACATAAAAAAAACTTACCCATTAAGTAGCAGTTGGATAACCACAAATAAAAGTAAGACTTATGTGCAACCATTTTTTGTAATTTTTAACCGACTTCAACAAAGGAGGAGGTTATACAATTCGTCGGAGAAATTTTTTTTTTTCGGTATGTTCCAAGATTACTCGAAGACGCCTGGACCGATTTCAAAAATTCTTTTTTTGTTAGAAAGGTCTTTCTTTCCGATTGGTCCCATCCTCTCGTGGTCCGGGTTCGATAACGGGAACCTGCAGAAATCTTTCGAAAAAGAAATTGGGATCACAGTAATCGTAATAATGACCATTTTGAACGCCAGGCTTCTCTGGATTGCATAATGAAATTCTTTTCTATGGTCTTTTTGAAAATTTTAAACCGAGTATCTTTCTATGTCCTGCTTTTTTCTCCTGAACTCCAACGAACTGAAAGTCGTACCAGGTACTGATTGATTCGTAATATTTCAGGTTTTGTTAGTCTTAATTTACTTAAGGTTTGATAAAGGAATTCTGAAGAAAATGAGGAAAATCTCCAAATTTTTGCTCAAATTTAAAGCGATTTGTCCTAAATGATTAAATATGAAATCCATTGTTACAGAACGTGATTAATATGAAACAGTTATTATTGATCATGAAAATTGTGAATGAAGGCTTAACTGAATCAAACATAAAACTCATTAGCGGGCCACCTATGTAATACGTCGTGAAATTTTATGAACTGCGAGAATCTAGTGTTGTTTTGAAACATAAATTGGTTGAAAAGCCGTTAATATTTAGCCTTTAATTAAACTAGTACACAAATAAGTACCAGAGAATAACAAGGATTATTTTTTAGTGTCAATCGTTTAAAATTTTAGACGCGTTGATACTTTCTTTTTTTTTCTTACATAGTTTATTTTATGAAGCATTTACTTAAGAAAATTAGGTGAAGTTTTGCAATAGAAAAATTACCTTATTTCATATGTACATTTACACTAAAAAGATTAAAATAAAAATATTTTTGAAAAAAAAATTGAACCGACTTCGGAACTTCACTCAGCAAATGCTCTAAAAAGTAAAAAATAATTTTATTCTTTGAACTCCATCGATACTACATTTAAACATAAGTTTTGAAGTCGGCGCAAAAACTATAGGTAAAATGATGTTTACTATATTTTGCCAATATTTTCAGAGAAATCATTGAAAATTGAGAGCTGAATATTTGTATATGTATTTTTCAATGAATGCGAATGCGAATAAAGAACCTGAATTCATTTAAATTTATATTTATAGTTTCAAATGATTCTATTTGGCTTTTTTTGCGCCGACTTCAAAACTTATGTTTAAATGTAGTATCGATGGAGTTCAAAGAATAAAATTATTTTTTACTTTTTAGAGCATTTGCTGAGTGAAGTTCCGAAGTCGGTTCAATTTTTTTTTCAAAAATATTTTTATGATTCAAATGCTTGAGAAGGGTGCTTGACACTAGGGCTGCCCGGAAAATAAGTACGATTTGAAAAATAGCCATAGAAACATTTTTTTTTTCAGAACAAATCTTCGATTTACAAGGAGTTGAATTTCATAAACTATTTTTCCCATAGTTCTGCCACTGTTCAGCCATCAGTCGTAGCTGGAAATCAACTTTTCCACGCTTTCTTCACCGATAGATTCTGCCAGTGACAACAGTCGCTGTTGAACACCATTCCTTTTAACAAAGTCCATCGCTCTCATAAAGTCGCAATTCGATTTCAAGAACAAGTGGAAAACAGAAGGTGCAAAATCATGAATGTAAGACGGGTGATCGCTCAGTTCTCAACCGAGTTTCGATGAAAGTTTTGAGAGATGACAGCAGAATCGCATTTTGCCAACAGACTGCCATTTATTATTGAACTTGAAGCTTGATTTTGGAGGAAGGCTCTTTGACAGCAATGACTGCACAAAAAACGGTGTCCACTACTGGCGGTAACAACGGTGGCATCTCTTTTTTTGAGGAGACCATTGACAAGTTAGTTTTCATCTGTGAATAAAAATCTGTTCACAGTGACAATGTTGCTAAAAACAAATTATGACTTCACAATAAAAAATTGCTTCTAGAATCAGCTACAATGAATGGCTGAACAGCGGTGCCAATGATGCTAACGAACAAATTATGACTTAACAACAGGAAATTGTTTCTAGAATCAGCTACGATAAATATTTGAGCAGCAGTGGCAATGAAAATCAGAAATAAATTATGACTTCACAACAAGAAATTGCTCCACGTAAAACTAATTTTTGTTTTGAAAAAAAAAAAACATAAATGCTATTTTTCAAATCTGTACTCATTTACCTAAGAGCCCTCGTTGCTACCAAAATGTACTCTAAGTATATAAATCGATATGTAAGAGTATTTCACAGATTGGTAAAAAATTATTTAAAAAAAATATCCCTGAATGCAAGGGCACGTATAACATCCAGGTAAGCTTAATTCAATCAAGGTCATTCTGAAATCTGACGTCAAATTATTTCACCCCAGTGGCATAAGAGTATCTTAAAATAAAAAAGAAAAAAAAAATCAAACAAAAATCGTCATCTCACACGTAAGCAACCTACACGAGTTAAATGATTGCAAAACGATTAAATAATTTTCCAGAATTTCCAGCAAAAACACCGTTTATCTGACGCTATTTCTCTAAAACATTCTTTATCACTCCGTCTATTCTTTCCTCCACACGAGCCGGGGCATAATTTATGGTCCACCGCGATACAGTGGTTATATTTTCCTTTTCCGGAGAATGACCTAAGCAAAAGGGGGGTGAACCAAGACGTTGGTGATTTTTGACGTAATATTACGCATTTTTCCCACGCTTTAAATATATTCCCGCATCCGAAGACTCTCACAATTACAACTTGACTTTCCATCGAGATCATCTTCTCCTGAGAAATTCAGTTTGATCTGATATTTTTCTCAGAAAGAGCAAAAAAAAAAGTATTTTCTAGAGAAACACTTGAAAAGTATTTCGCAGTTTCAATAAATTCTTTTTTTATTAAATTCGTAGAGAAACTTCATCCAAATGGGATACAGCGAAGGACCAGACAAAGGCCATGCTTGGGCCATTGCCATTGCTGCAGCTGTTATTACCATGATCCTGTCTGGTATATCGAAAATGGTTGGGATTCTGTATGTGGCTGTTATAGACACTTATGGTGTCAGCAGGCAACAGGCAACGTTGCCTTTTACCTTTCGAAAAGCTCTTCGATGTTTGGCAGGTGAGGCAACCAGTTTAATTATTATTTTCTTTATTATTGAATTACCATCCGATTACCAAGAACTACCAAGATTGTATTTGATAATCACTTTTCAATGCTAAAAGTGATCGTCGTAGCTATATTTTGGTAGAAACTGTCAAGTAGGCTTTTCAAAAATAACGTAAATATGGACAACGTTTTTACCATTTAACTAAACGAGTAAATAAGACGCAACTTCAGAAAAAGATTTTGATTAATCGAAACTTGGATCACACTTATTCAGCATGAGTAATTAACCGCATATTAGAATAATCCCATAACTAATAGAAATAACTAATATAACTACGACAGTCCTGTAACTTATCACGTAATTTATGATTATATTTTTCTTTAAAGAAAACCTACCTCATGAAGCATTTTTCATATGAAATGCAAGAATCGTAACGAAAAACCTCCGTTCGCTATTATTTCAGGCAAATTGCATTTGTGTCCTTGTAAACTTTTATGAATACTGCTTTACTGTTTGGAGATCTAGTAGTTGTCTAAATACTCTTCTGTAGAGCGCTTATGTAAATTAATTACTCATTGTTTCAGACATTGCTTTGTAAGTTCAAGAATAATGATTATATAAAGAAATTAGTAACCCATGATTCTATATTTTCACTTCTTAGGATTTCTGAATGCTCGCTTTAGCCAGAATTAAAAATGCATTTGTATAAACTTAAGAGAACATATTTTGTGGCAGTAGCAAATTATGATCGTAGAAAAGAGCTAAAAGCACTAAAGAAAAACCAAATAAAGAAGATAGTTAAATTTACAAAGTTATAATTAAAAATTTTAATAAATAAATAAGAAACTGACTACATAAATATATCTTAGACATATTTTAGCTTCACAGAATTGTTCAAAAGTATTTTTGACCCAACCCTCTTCAAAATATATCATGAAAATACAAATTGTTTAAAAAAACTAATTTGAAGAACTGTTTGACATTAAAAAACTGTAAAACTGCTTTTCATTTGAAAGAAAATGTTCATATACTTAAAATGAATATGATGATCAATGTTTCAAAGGCAAAAATCGTAAAATTTACTTAATCTTCTACTTTCGATTTCAGGTCCTGTCGTTGGAATTATGGGTCAAAGGTATGGTGTCCGCGCTGTCACCCTGGGTGGCGGTTTGGTTGCGGCTCTAGGCGCAGCTCTGTGCTTCGTGGCGCCAACAGTGGAATGGATGGCATTCTGTTGGGGAGGAGTTCATGGTAAGAATCATGTTTTACTTCAAGAAATTTCAAAATATATTATGGTAGGGAATCAAGTATAAGTTTGGCCACATAACAAATATTTATGGGGTGGGAGTGATAGCTCCCATCTTCTCCCAGGCTAAGAGACTACTAGCAACTTCTAAACTAATGAAAACATCATTGCTAATTTGTGGGTTACCACACTATTTTTCTTCAATTGAAGGTGTGAGTGGAATAAAGTGATAGTAAGAATAAAAAGTTCCTTATTTAAGACTTAAAAGGAGATGTGGAGGAGGGGGGCATCATGTAGGAAGACCTAATCATCAACTTCTATTAGCTAAAGTTTGTTCAAAATGTGTGCTTTTGTTTTTTTTCCCAGAGACCCATACAAAACCGTTAAATACAAGCAAATTGGAAGGTACGGGGGTCTCTGGGGTGCTAAGAACTAAATATTAGCTAAAGTATACAAACGTCCCAACTCTTACTTCGTTATTTTCAAAGTTCCGTGTGACGTCACTTCTATAATACACTAATTTGAATCTAACCTGGGAAACACACGAATATTGTAACAATGAAAAAAGTTGAAATAGGTCTCCATCTCAAGTCGCAAATTAAGACAACAAACTATTTGTCTATTTGGCACAAATTATTTGTTTTCGTCATCCCCGTGTTATTGAGATATCAAGCCTTAGAGTCTGCCAAAATTTTTAGAAAGCCGCCAAATTTTAAGATTTGGCAAGGAATTAAAAGTACCACACGACTTCACCTTCTGCATATGGCAGAGAAGATCATTTCTTCCGAAAGAGATTGTCCATTTCTAACCAAAATTTGCCACTTATCTTAAAATTTTGGAAGACCTTAAAACCACCCATTTCGATAACGGAGACATGAGGGCAAATAGCTAATGCATGCTGAAACACGTCTTACAATGCTTATTGCCATTGCTACTAATTTATTCATTTGTTTTTTCGTGACTATACAATTGTATGATTGCCCAGTAATTAGTAAATTTATATCATTCCTTCTCATTTTTACAGGTCTGGGAGAATCCTTCGCAAACACTCTATTCCAAGTGGTCGTGAACCAATATTTCGTGAAATACCGCTCGACATCGTCTGGTATCGCCATGTCCGGGGCCTGCATAGGGTCCGTGTGCTTCTCATTCCTTATTGAAGCACTCAGGGACGCCTATGGACTCCAAGGAACTTTTCTCGTTCTATCAGGTGTCATTCTAAACGTTCTCCCGGCAGCTATACTACTCCGGCCTCCAAGTTGGATTAGGAAGAATGGGACTTCGAAACCAAAGAGTAAGTGTGGTATTTAAGAAGTGTATTACGTAAAATTAGTAAATGCAAAATGCAGTAAGAGCCTAACTCATCATTTATGTTTATTTTCTAAGTGTCAATTTAATTATTAAGAAAAAATTATGTTAATTTATCTATACTTTGAAGGGCAATTTTCCATCTTAAATACTATAGTTGTTTTAATAGCGTTTGACGATTTCTGTATTTTCTAATTTTGTGAGGAAAGAAAAAACATAATTACATTAACCGCCATGTTGCTCTTCCTGCTTTAATGTTACATTTTGGAACAATTTTTATTGTTTTTTTAGTACACTGATTTATTTACTTGGCAGATTTTTTTTTCCATTTTAGCTGGGCTTTTAAAAATGTATCATTTAATACGATAATGATTTTAATGGAATTTTTATGGAATTTACTATGCATTTTTTTAAGGGAAGGATTGTTTTACCTTTTAATAAATTAGTTTAATTGTTATTTATCTCCATTTTGAGACTTTCATATTCTTGTTAAATGGATTGCTTTGTTCAAAAGTCCATTAAAATATAAAATAATGCATGGAACATTGCCAAACAAGTAGTTTGCATGTAACTTTAGCAAACACGGTGGCAATAAATAATACGAAACATAATCTCCAAGATCTAAAACAGGTGAAGTGTAGTTTGTAACTATAACAAAAGGTATCATTTTAAGCTTGAAGATGCCGGCGTTCTGAATTCTAGAATTTCGTTTTTGTTACAGGTTTCCAAGAAAGTGTGAAACAAAAACCACGCATGTACATGATACCAGATGACTATGTCAAATCAAACGCCGAAAAGCGTATGAGTACAATCTCTCTTAACCCCTGCATGCTTGAAAAGAACCAAATCTTGAGTGCTGCCAATTTGCCTGCCAAAGCGAGTTCCACGACCAATCTTGTTGCCAACTTAGAAAAGAAACTCGAAGGTGAAAACGGATGCAATAATTTAGCATTTGCAATGGAAAATGAGAAGCAGATGGTAAAACCACCCTTGGAGAAACGCCTCAGTGTTCAGGTATTTATAATACCATATTTCTTGATCTTCAATAATCTTTATCGTAAGTGAATAAAATTAAAAAAGTTGCTGTGTCTAATTTAGTTTATAAGCAAGCAATGCTGTACTAGAACTAGATAATATCAAAAGTAAAAATATTTTGAAATTTTTTTATCATTATAAGATTAAAGCGAAATAAAAAATTCCGTGGGTTAAAGCCGATATGCATGAGTCAGTAACCAAACTGCAACATAAATAAATATTATGTTAAACCAAGGAACTTATACTTGTATCCTCGAATACTTTTTTAATTGAAGATTTCATTTGTTTCATAGCAATTTTCATTTTTAATAAAACTATGACGAGCAATTACAAAACTTTGAGTTGGACGTTTAAAACTTCAAGAGGCCAACATATAAGTCATTTATTTAATTTACAATGTGGCTAATAGTATTATTATAATTAACACAGTGATTACTTTTATTTTAATATTATAAACAAACAAAATGAGTAACTTTAGTGGAGTTAACTCACACGATTTGTATCAGTCCTCTATTTTCGAAGCAATGTTTGTCGTGCAGAAATTGAATCATGAAGCCTTCTAATTCAGAAAAAAAAATTGCAAACTTTGGGCAACAATGTTCTTTATTCCTGTTCAATATAAAATTGTCTTTAATTAAATTTGATATTCTAAGGAAATGAATATATTCAACTATTAAACTTTGCTAAGTTACGATGACATTTGAACCAAGAATCTCATCAGTGTTTCTTATTTCCCTCCCAGAATATATTCGCAACTTCAAAAGAAAGCTTGTACGAGACCATCCCTAGCAGCTACGAGCTACACGAGAAAAACCTAAAAGCTGATGCCCCCAAACCCAAGCAAATCAACAAAGACGAAAATGCTGCAAAGCCTCAAAGCTTCATGGACAGTATCAACATGATCGGAAGGTTGTACAAGAACCCTCTCTACCTTCTTGTTTGCGCGACTCAGGCTGCCTACGTGTTGCTCTTCATACCCTTGATGATGAGTGTTGTGGACTATGGGAGGGATAAAGGTTTACCAGAAACAGTTGGAAAATATTTGATTCATGCAACGGCTGTTGGAGACATTCTTGGTAAGCTACAAACGGAAAATAATTTACTGATATTCAAATTGTATGTTCATCGTTGTCGGGGTAACCGTGATCCATAACTTTTCTACATTTAAAACTACTCATCACATAATTAATTAGTCTTATAGTAATGTTTGTACATAAAAGGAAAGAAACACTTCTAATGTATTTTATAGTTATATAAAATTAAGCTATAATAATTATTAAAACTATTTAAAATGAATTACTAACCTTGCTCAAAGTGATAATGACATTTATGGCAACTTTGAACAACGCCAGAAAAAGGATGCAAAATAGATTATTTGAATAAAAGAAATGCACCCCGAGTGCAGTAAAATAAAATTTCTAAATGTTCCGAAACTATATATCTTCTTACTTTGCAACGCCACAAGATTTGTATCATTTATAATATTTAGTAGAATATTACAATGCTGGAAAAAAAAAAAAAACTTTCAACTACAAAAATAGTTTCCAAGCATTAACTTCAGAATCATTAAATGATGCAGTTCACTGTCTACAATATTGCCAACTTTTCTTTTTTTTCATTTAAACGTGTAGAAAACTCATTTTAGAACTTTTCCGGGATAATACAGCCTCAGGCTTTCTCTCTCTCTCTTTCTCTTTACAAAGAACAAACATACTAAAAATTTAGAAGTAGCTTAAAACTACTCCAAAATGACGAAAATTTTGCCGATGATTTTTAAAAAATTAAATTTTAAATACTTATTATGTATATTGGTATGAAATTTACAGCAACGATTTTTTTTTGTCATTTTACAATAATCACTCACAATTCTCATCTTATACTAATAGCTTTCGAGTTCAACAATAGTATCTTCTCTACAACTTCTGAATACAATAATAAATCTGAACAATCTCCAATCTTTTCAGGACGCCTTTGTTTCGGCTGGGTCACCGACAAAGAATTCATCTCGATTCCTCACTATGTCACGATGACTCTAATTCTGGAAGGGGTCTTTATCTTGTTCTTGCCATCTACGACTAATCTGGCTGGATTCTTGGTCATACTGGCTTTGTACTGCATGACAGCAGGCAGCATGTTGGTGAGAATGCCAGTCCTTGTCCTCAAACATGTCAAGAAAGAAGAGCAGTCCATCGCTATGGGATGCTATGGATTTGTGTCTGGACTGGTACCTTTCACCGTCCCTAGTCTCATCGGTAAGTACTATTGTTATATTCCTAAACATCATCGAAAAGTTCTTCAAAAAAAAAAAAAAAAACACTGAATTCAGTTTTCCATTAACAAAGTTTGTCACCTATTCTTAGGATATGCTACTTAACTTAGAGGTAGGCTACTTAACCGTAAATTGAAGCTTAAAATAACTTTGCCAGGGACACATTAAATATGTCCGTGGTCTTTTAAGAGGTCCCAATCCAAATTAATACCTCTGAGTTCACTGTATAAGGAGTTGCTCGGCTTCTGGTCTGGATAAAAAAACAGAACTCTGCTCAGGGCCCCATCCAGCGAATTAAATTACGTGAAGGGGTTAGTATTGTGACCCTGGAGGGTGTAGTGTAGCTTAAAACAATCATTAGTGAACTAAAAATTAGGAAACAATAGTAATTATAAAGAGTTTGGCATGCTGTGGCTGTTTATTTCGCAGACAGACCTAAAGGTTTTCAATTTTTACATGTCGATGCAAAATATAGAGCTTATTTCTTTCACACATGAAAGTTTAAATAAAATTTTGGTGCTTTAAGTTGTTGAGCATTAAAAATCAAGGGAAAAAAAGAGATTAGTTAAAACTGAACTTTCTTCTTTTCTTTTACAAAAACAAAAATAGAAATAAATAAAGGTTGAAATGTGCATTTGGGAGAGAAAGGCCTAAAACAGCTCTCATATTACTAGTTAAGGATTCCGGGCTGTTGTGCCGTGGTCTGAATGGCTTTAATCCATACGTTTCTATCGCAACTGCGGCGGTCATCTTCAGTGGGTGTCGTTGATTAATTTGGCGACTGATGCGAAATTTCGAACTGCTGCAAGATTTTAAATTGAAAACGCAGCGCCCTCTACCTTCCGGCTCGGGATTGATAGATGACTGGATGCCAAAGCTTGTTAACTTTTACTTCTTCCTCCTTCTTGTTAAAATTATTTGGGTGTTTGAAAATTTCAATGGCCTCTCTATTCAATCTGGGCTCTCATATTACCTGTAAACTTTGTTTTCTTGTTATTTAAAATTTGGATTGGTCATTTATTTTTTAATGTTTTGTTACAGGTTATTTCCGAGATGACGTAGGGTCTTATGATGGAATGTATTACCTGATGGGATCGCTTTCTATAGTGTCAGGACTATTATGGCTATTTGAACCGATGCTAGCGCGACTCAACGAAAGGATGCAAAACCCAGTTGAAGATGAAATTAAAGTTTGAACACGGTTAGATAAATGTAATGAAAAATTCATAAAAGTTAAAAAGGACATTTTGAGCAAGAGGAAAAAAATAACGTTGCCTCTTCGTTTGATGCTAAAGGAATGATTATTGGCAGTTTGCAACAAGATCTTGTGCTCAGTTATGAAGGAAGAGTAGTTTCATGATGAAACCATGAAACTATCCATTTTGAAATTGATAAAGAATAACTTGGGTTTGAACACTGAATTGAATGAGGAAAAAATTTGCTAACAACCTGTCCAAGATGTCTTGTAGATACTGTACCATCGACATTATGGAAAACATCTTGAGTTGCTACAGAATACCCAAGTTGCAACCTTGGTCTCCTGCGAGTACGATGTCGTCTACATCAAAATTGCTGCAGAGTATGAAAGTTGACAGTTGAGTGTTGTCCAGTAAGTACGATATTATCCACATCGGGGAAAGCACGTTGAGCTGCTGCAGAGTATCCAAGTTGAAGTTTTCTTTGAGCGCAGTATCCAGTTAATACGATGTCATCGACATCATCCAAGTTGAAGCTTTCTCCTTTGAAAGCGTTCTTTGGCAAATACGACTCCAACGATGACGAAGAAATCATGTCAAGTTGCTGCACAAATATTTGAGTTGAAGTTCTCTTTGATCTTTAAGGAGTTGTCTGAAGGAATGTTTGGTGCCAAATAGCTTTGCTACTTGATGTTTCCAAATCATGGTTGGCAAGAATGCTCATTGTGATTGATCTCGCTTCTATTAAAACTGAAATCACGGCTCGGAAAAAAAGCATGAATGGAATGAAATAAAAGTTAGCAGATATTTTGGGCAAATAAATGTAATGTTTGATATGGCTAGATTGTGAAAGCACTTCAAAAGCTAATCGAGCTTATTTTAGGGTAGTCGCTATCGAGAATGAAATCACAAGGCTAAAACTGATCGCCCGTTGAAGCTGAACTGTTTCACGTGTATTTTGATTAGGTATAAATTAATTTAATTAATTTTGAAACTTGTAGAAAAATTTGATAGTTTTCTCTAAAAAATAAAGATGGGCATCATAACTAAAGCTGGTTTGGAATGAAATATCGAGAAGTATTTAACGTGTAAATAAATTATGAAAACTTAAGAACGCGAGAAATGTAATTGGTAGCTGAAACGAATCAGATATAGAAATCAAGATCGCTATTTGCTTTTGGTGTAATAGAGTAAAAGGTAATAAATGCTGTACTAAAAATAACACGGTGATTGATTCGGTGCGGAGAAATACGGAAGAAATTCAAGGATGTTGATTTGTGATAATAGTATTAGATATTTTTTAAAAAATGGAATGTGGGATTCGGAGAAACCGATTCAATTAAAAAAATGGCATGAAAAAGATAGAAGATTACAAAACTTACTTCAGATAAAAATCAAAAGTTATGAATCCTGATTAGAGCAATTCATTGCAAAGCTATTCACTAAACGCTTTGTTGAATTCATATGATTTAGAAAGATAAAAGGAATTTAATTGTAATAATGCCAAAATTAAAAAAGACTATAAAGGGACAATGCTGTGAAACTATGGTTCTTCCTTTGTATTTAAATTATTGTTTATGTATTAGACATGATATTGATGTTTTGTGATATTTATACCGTGTAATGTTTTGGGTTTGTGTCTTAAAAATGGTTTGCGAACTGTAAATACTACTTATAGGATTTTCCAATTATACTGTAAATAATTTTAATGCTTATTGAAGTTTGTAAAAATAAAATCTTGTTTTTTAATTGCTTGTTTTTTATGTGAATAACAATCATGAACATGAAAGACTACAGCTTAGAATAACGAATAGTACAACTATTACTCCTTCGACTGTTTTCCTATTATTAGACACAAAAGTAACTCCCTATGCACCACACAGTATTACATAGGGCCCGAAGGTAAAAATTACAACAGTTCAAGACAAAAAAAAAAAACTTTCGGAAGAACTTAATTTTTATTCAAACTTAAGAGAAAATATTTGAAAAAAAAGCACCTTGTTAATACTTTTTAATGTTTTGAAGTTATGCGCTCAGAAATACTATGCATTTATCATTCCATCTTCAAAATATTTGAGTATTTTATGCCTATAACGTATAAGCGGGGAGCCGAAAAAATGAAGAACGGAGAATTAAGAAACGAAGAAATGAGGAACGGAAAAATGACGTTCAGCTGCTGTATATTTTTTCATTATTTTTAGAACGTTTTTTAAACAGTGTATCTATATTTGTTTGTATGTTTGTTCCTTATACAAATCCAGTTTTCGCCGAATTTTCATCAAATTTAGCACCGAGGTTCCTTGATGCACTAGAGTTTACATAGGCGGAGTTTTGAAATTAAAAAAAAAAAAAAATCCAAAAAGCTCAAGTTCAAATTTTTTGTCTCAAAATGGCCATTTTCTTTCAATTTTGAATAGATAGAGTAATTGAGATAAGCCTTTAAGTATACAAATTGATAAAATTTAACACGTTTAAATATGAGTATTTTCCAACAAAGATTACGATTAACAATGACTTATCAATTTAAGGCTCACCTATTTCATTCGAAAATGAAATAAGTTCAAAACAATTACTGCTACAATTATTTGTATTCAACACTATTTGAACCACTATTAGGAACTATTTTGTTGTATTAATAAGCACTCGGGCAACGCTGGGTAATAAGCTAGTAGAAAATAAAAACAAGCAGACAAAAGAATGAAAGGAAACACACACACAAGGGTAAATGACTATTTATGACTGTTTTATTTTATGTTTGTAATCGATATTTCAAGAACACCATCAGTGAATTCTTAAAATAGCATCTTTCAAAAACACTCTCACCACACTTTCTCCAAACACAAGTTTTTATCGACAGCGTGTTGTATAATTTATAATTTTAATGCTTCTCGTCACAAATATGATGAATAAGTGATTTTTTATTTTCGTTTTTGCATTTAAGTTCTCGAAAGGTTTCTTTCTTAAAGACCTTATATTGCTGTTTTTTTTTCTCCAAATTAGACAGCAGTTTTATCGCTACGTATATACTCATTTATTATTATTACAAGCCGGGTACCCGGCTCTGCCCGGGTTTGAAACTCATTTATAATTCTTTCAATATTAAAGTGGCAAAACATAAATGGCTACTTCTGTAAACAATGGCTATTTTTTCTGGCTGGATAACTTAAAAAAATTGCATTACACACTCTAAATACAAATGCAAGCTACAAATAATGTTAAGGTAAATAGGAAATGATAAGCTTGTATAATAGGTAAATTATAAGCTTGTATATTAACATAAATATATATTTACAGTATCATTTGCAATGGAGTCAACCATTTCCAAATATTGCACGTTAAATAAGTCCCATTATTACGGTTTCTATTATTGTGACTCAATTGGTGAAAACTCAATTGCTGAAAACCATCTTATGTACCTAATTTAGAAATTTTTTTGACTATAAACACTTTCTATTATGTATGTGTTGCCAATATCAATTTTCTTTTTATTTAACCCAGAATCGATTATTGGCATAGATGAATATAAAAAACCCAAGGAAGCAATCAATTTCATACTTTCTCCAGAGAAGCCTTGGTTCAAAATTCTCATTATGATCACTATTAATATTGAAGTTAAAAATACAAGACAACGTGTCTACAAGTACAAATAAAAGGTTAAAATAGAGTTAGAAAACTCTAGCAGATAGCTATTTCGGGGCTATTATGAATGAAGCCCCATCATCAATGCAAAAAGATGATGGTTCACTGACACCAGTCAAGTGAACCAGGAATGCGAGAAACGTGAGGGTAAATAAACAGAACAGGAAGAGTAGGTACGCAGAAACTATTACGTCAAGGGTTGGACACGACAACTGCGCAACAAAAAATTACGTCACAGACGAAAAAGTTTTTAAATAAGAGATTTCCAAATGTTCGGGAAAGGAGGGGTGCGAGACAGATCATTGACAACTAAATCTGAATTTTTCCAGATATAATAGGATTCCCAAAAATCTAAATCAAAAATCGAAGAACAACTATGGATAATTTTTGCAGAGGAAAAATCAAAAATATGGCCACATGACCAACAATGTTGGGCAATGGAAGAGCGTTTGAAATCCTGTTTTTTAACACAATTTTCATGTTCTTTAACACGGAATTTTAAAGCGCGTCGTGTCTGTCCTATATATGTTAATTTACATTGGCATAAAATCAGCTTTCAGATTGCCAGAATTTTAAAAAAGTTCAATTTTTCGGTCGCCTTTTCTCCAGTGAACAAATTACAATTTTCGCAACTCAAACATCCTGTTCAGGGTCTTGATAGATGGGGTATTTATAATATTTCATGCCAATGTAAATTAACATATATAGGACAGACACGACGCGCTTTAAAATTCCGTGTTAAAGAACATGAAAATTGTGTTAAAAAACAGGATTTCAAACGCTCTTCCATTGCCCAACATTGTTGGTCATGTGGCCATATTTTTGATTTTTCCTCTGCAAAAATTATCCATAGTTGTTCTTCGATTTTTGATTTAGATTTTTGGGAATCCTATTATATCTGGAAAAATTCAGATTTAGTTGTCAATGATCTGTCTCGCACCCCTCCTTTCCCGAACATTTGGAAATCTCTTATTTAAAAACTTTTTCGTCTGTGACGTAATTTTTTGTTGCGCAGTTGTCGTGTCCAACCCTTGACGTAATAGTTTCTGCGTACCTACTCTTCCTGTTCTGTTTATTTACCCTCACGTTTCTCGCATTCCTGGTTCACTTGACTGGTGTCAGTGAACCATCATCTTTTTGCACTGATGATGGGGCTTCATTCATAATAGCCCCGAAATAGCTATCTGCTAGAGTTTTCTAACTCTATTTTAACCTTTTATTTGTACTTGTAGACACGTTGTCTTGTATTTTTAACTTCATCAATTGTACAAAGTTTTCGACTGCTTTTCTTACAAACACTATTGATTGTTGTTGCAAGGCAACAAATTTTTTCAACAATGGACTGAAAGTTTAATCATTTAATGGGAAAACTATACGAAATTTACCATTTTCCATAATGACTTTTTAAAACTAAGTTTTTTAGAAATAAATTATAGCCTATCCTGATTCCCGTTAATGTAGCTATCTACGGTGAAAAAAGGGTTAAAATCGGTCCAGTAGTTTTGAAGATTACCCCGGACATACATACATACAAAAGTAGTCATTTATATATATAGATTATTACTATTTCAATATTTATTCTATATATTGTAAAACAGGCTGTATCGGAAGTGCGGTGTGCGGTGAAGATCGGAACATAACTGTCAGACCATACGAAGAAATTCTTCATAAACATACGATCGAGTGTTTTTGGCTGTTTTATGTTTTCTTTTTTTAGAAAGGTAATTTCATAAGAAATAGGGAAAATATATTTTTGTCATTCTGGCAACACTACTGGCTTATGAGCAAGGCTGCACGCAGAAAGCTGAAAAACAAAGTTTTCATCGTCTGAAAAACTTTGTATGTATAAGCACAGACCTTTTATTTTAATTAATAATTAAAATAATCCATTAACCTAATATTTTAAAACTATTAATATTATTTTTCAATTATTCACCTATCTAAGCAGCAGGACAGAGTTCTCTTTTGGAACAGACAATTTTTTTTAATCGTGTCATAAAAGTGAAGAATTCATTATGAAGTACTAGGATTAGGATTTACAGGGTGAATCGAAACACTTTATTCTGTTACTCCAATTTAAACTTATTTAAAGGATAAAAGAAAAATGAAGGAAATTTTGAAGAATCAAGCTTCCAACCCCTTCTTCTAGTCTAGACAGGGACAAGGATTTATTATTGTTTTTCCTTTCTGGTGAAGAACTACATCTTAGAACGGCAGATGGTTAGAGATTTAAAAAGGTTTTTGCTCCAGGAGACTTCTTTGAGCTTAAAATACATGGGGGGAAATTCATAAAGACTAGGTAGCAAGAATCCTACATGAAGGAAACGATACTGGGAAAACTTTACAAGCAGGTCTCCGATATCAGGAGCTTTCAAGAAACTGAAGAAAAGGCAGTGTTCATCACAAAAGATCTTATGAAAAAACTTAAGTCAAGCCACAACTGCTCGTTTCAAAAACAAGACAAATTTTGTGGACGATATGGGTGATTTGAATTGAAATTAAATTTTTGCTTTTCAATTCAAATGTATTTCTTAAAGTTAATTTCAATTTTTCATAAGTTCAAGATTATTTTCAAACTTTGACAAAACATACGTTTATTGCTTTTGAAAAATTACCTATAGTTGATAGCAACTATCAGTTATTTTTCTCCCCCATCAATAGCGCGCACGGTTTGGGGTCAAAATGTCGCGGGCCAAAATGTCGCCGAGCCAAAATGTCGCGTGCCCAAAATGTCGCCGGTCAAAAATGTCGCCGAGCCAAAATGTCGCCGGTCCGAAATGCCGCCGGTCCAAAATGTCACCAGTCCAAAATATAGCCGTTCTAAAATGACGGTAAGTGCATTCCTAAATTGATTTCTTCTAAAGCTTAAATTATTTTAGTACGGAAGTAATGATATAGTTTTTTCGGGGCTGTACTTAGGGCCCAGGGACGCTAAATTTCTTCCTTTTTAATACGTTTCTATTAGTTTCATATGTGGGTTTGTTTGCTTGTTGTTTGTATGCCTGTAACTCTGAATAAAAGATAAAATTCACGTTCTTTACAAACGAAAAAGTAATATATATTAATACTTCATTAATACTAAAGTCTAAACTATTGCATGTTGATGTATAATAAGTGTATTTGCTATTAATTCTGAGTTGGGCATCGATCGTCCACAAAATGCATATTATAAGTGCAAGCAAATTTAGCGGATATTCAACAGTTTTGAAAATCTTCTTTTGAATTTGATTTACTCTAAAAGCGTATTTTTTAATTTCTTTTCAAACTATATTTACGATTATTTCTTTTTTTTTATCACACAGAAATTAAACAAATGAATTTGCTGTAAAGGCTTTTTTTTTTTTCCTTTTGCAAAAACCGGAATACCGTTTAATCACCACGCAGCCGACAATATTCTTCCGGACATTTTCTTTAAGAGTAGGTTGGGGACGTTTGAAATCAAATTAAGGACGCATTGGAGAACAGAACAGGGCACGCTCGTTCATGGAATTATTGCTTTCTTTGTAACAACTGGGTGGTGGAAGGGGAGGTGAAATGTCGAGAGGAATATGAATATGATACCATTGGGTATCATATTCAACTCTACATTTAAATACTGATTGTGACGAAGGTACAGTGCCATGTCTGAGCTGATTAAAGCCAAAAATGAATAAGCATCTCGCCCTTTAAGACCATTCTACAACCAAAATGTTGTCTGAATACTTGCATTACTTCTTGATATAAATCACTCACATAATGAAAAATAAAATTTCAATTGCTTCAATTTTCTTTTCGATATCAATTAAACTTGTCTTGGGCTGCTAATCTATTTATTTTTAAGTTGGTAGATAGCGAGTCACGGTGAAATAAGCTATTGTAAATAAATAACGTACTCTTATTTGAAAACTATTTGTTTCTTAGAAAACGCACGAAACAGTTACAAGCCGAAAGGGTAAATTTTTTATAGTATTTTTCAAAAATTTTAGTTCATGCTATTGTTAACGCACACGTTCATCAACATCAATTGAAAATCTTTTGCTAATTTGGTGATAAAAAGCCTTTTCGTATGTTTTAATTTTCGGGACAAAGTGTATCAATATCGGACCTTCTATATTTTTGTCTGACGTCATTTGGACCTGCGACATTTTTACCCGCGACATTTTGGACCGGTGACATTTTCGCCCCAGACATTCTGGACTAGCGACATTTTGACCAGCGACATTTTTTCCCGGCGACATTTTGGCCTGCGACATTTCGGGCGTATACTAGTGCGTACATTTGTTAGGGCTATTACAGGCTAAATTGAAAAAATAACATTTTTACATGTGTTCCGATTGACTATCAGCGGGGTCAATCGGAACACCTCTGAATAATTATGCATATAAATAAAAACTGTTCAATATGTTCTGAATTTGCTTGGAACATCAAGAGAAAAACAAGACCGAAGTTTTTACCCAAAAACTTAAATTAAAATCTTTTAACGAAATTGAAAGAAATATTTAAATGAAAAAAGAAAATTCTTTTGCCAGATAATTTGCTTTATAGAATGTTTTATAGAAGATTTCAGCAAACATAAAAATCAATTTTACAATGAATCCTGATGTGATAGAATTTTCTTATTATTTTTCCTGAAACCAGCAGCAAAAAGTACATAAAATTCAGCGATTACTTCTCTTGTAGTTTATTCATGGCAGGCTTGTGTAATTAGTTACAAAAAATTAATTTGAAATTTAAAAAAGCGTTTCAAGATACAGACATGTGCGGTCTGAGCTCATTTCATACCAAATTTTCAAGGCAGCTATTGCAAAGGACTCCCCTATCACGTAACTAGTCTAAAAAAAAAATTGATCTATGTTGTTTTTTCAACCTATACAAATTAGCAGTATCATGTTTTTTTTTTTGTAAAGTTAGAAACAGCCAGATTCATATTACACATGCTGTATAATACCTACTATTGTCAAGCAATAATATTAATAATAAATGGAAGATTTTCTCTTTACAAAACTTATTCATTACACAATGCTTTCATTCAACTCTTTAAAGACTTTTTGTTCCAGTCCCTTAAATTTTCATTCCTGGAATGAAAGAGAGAAAATACCGCGGTAAGAAACACTTAAAATTGTCGATGAGCTCTTGACGCTGTCGAATAAAAGAGTGAAGTCAAAAAAAAAAAAAAAAAAGTTCCAACAGGACACTTAAGCCACGTATCATCTTATGAACAAAAACGTAAATATATTTATTGCCAAATTAGCAGTTAATAGCCAAAACTAGGACCTTCTTTGTTTCTCCGCTATCAATACAACGACTCAGGATGGCGAGAAAAATTAAAAAAACAAATCATCCCAAACCGGAACGTGTTTCTTAGAAGAAGAAAAGGAAAGAAGCAAGGTTAAATTCATTAGTTCTTCCTCTTCTTGAAAGTTTCGCTCCATACAACTGTTGTTTATTGAAACTGTTTTTGGCAGCAACATGGCATGATATACTTGGAGTCCTAAGACTTTTTCACTCTGTAGAGGTTTGTAAATTTTCAAGTTTTTTTTTTTTTTTTTTTTAAGTCCTCCTAATTTTCTGCTTTTTTTTTTTCATTTGCAGAATGCGTTTTTATGTGCTATTCGCTACTCCAACAAATTATAGGGAGCGCTGCGGTGACTGTCAAATGGCGGCGATGAAAGGTAAAATAAACGCATGTCGAAACGTATGAATTGCTTCTAAGTTGAATGAATGATAGTTACTTTTGTTCGTTTGTGTGATTGTTTTTGTCTTTATTCTTTTAAAATCTTTTTTTAAAAAGTCTTGTGGATATTCGAGCCCACATAAAAGGCGATGAGAATTCAAGAAGTATTACTAAACGTTAGAAGTATTAGAAGTATCTTTTTGCGAGTTTTTTTCTCTTCTTCTTACTTTTATGCAATCAAAATATACTACGAATGACACTTTAAGAATTATAGCAAATGTATCTAGAAAAAGTAACTTCTGTAAAAATTCGTATTCGGTAATGCACTGTGTTGATATTCTGTACACTGCTAAAAATAAACCGTTCTGAAAAAAAAACCTGAAAAGGGGTTAACAATAATGAAGAATTCCACTTGAAATTTCGCCGATATTTTAACGATAAAAATATTTTTCAAGTCAAAATCTGCAAAAAATGGACACCAACTACTAGAATTTTCTAGATTGCATTAAACTTTAAAATGTAAAATTTTGACGAGAAGTTCTAAGAAAATTTGATCGTCAATAAATCTGACCATATTGCCAAAAAATATTTTTTTAAAGTAATGAAACTCACTTGTTACAAAAATCCAAACGGTTTTAATCCTCAATCATCCTTACTCGGGATTTCTTCCATATTCTCAGCGAAGCAAAGGGAAAAACATTCTATCGTTTTACCTTTAAATGCAGTTTTGTAAATGCCCGCAAGGTAGCGTATTCGAGCTCTGGAGTTGAGAATACTATGTATTCTTCAGTCTGAAAAGAATACGTCAAATACGGTCAAGTGAGGGCAAAAAGCAATACGTGGTTGATTAAAAAAGGAAAAAAAAGGCAAAATTTATTTGATTCTTGTGACTTGCCAAAACTTTTCTAAGGGCCGAATTCAAGTGAAACACCATTGCAATCGCTTCGAGGCAATCGCTATAAACCAAAATTGCAATCGCTACTGGAAGTCGAATTACGATAGAATTGCATTTCTTTGCGATTGTAACGTTTCACTTGAACTCAAATTTGGGAATTTGCGATTGCATTGGTGAGTTGGGATCGTCCGTGTTTTACTTGAATCCGTACCTAAAAGTCGTCTGCTGTTTCTTCCCTTTTCGTTATTACTTCAAACCCAAACAGCTTCCGCAATGAGCGCTATTGTTTCATTTATTTTTTTAGCTTTTCCAAATATCGTCTGCTTTTTTCCCTTTTTTCACTAACACTTCAATCCCTAACAGCTTTCACAAAGAACGCTATTGTGTCTCTAATTTCTTTATGTCCTCTCCTAGGAAGTCGAAACTTAAAATGTTGACGTAATACAGCACCATCAGCAAAATGGCACAGTTGGAAGTTCCAGACAGAGGCAGAGCATGGCTTATTGCTTTTTCTGCCTGTTGGATCATTATGATTTTATCTGGTGTATCAAGGGTGATTGGTCTCTTGTATGTGGCAATTATTGCAGATTATGGAGTATCGAGGCGAACAGCAACTTTGCCCTTCATAATTCGAAATGTAGTTAGGTGCCTATCAGGTACGTGAAAATGATTCATTTGAAATTATATGCATGCTAAATGTTAAAGAATATTAAAGCTGCTTTTTAGATGATTTGTTTTAAATAATATTATATAAAAATTAAAGATGATTTATTTGTTATTTAGGGTTTTTAATGTTTCATACACTACATGAAAATTAATACATTAATATAGCGCATATAAAGCCATTATATGTTAACATTTGAAAACGTTTGTGAACTAAAATCCGATTCTTCTTTCGAGGTTACGAGATAAGGTAGATGGGAAAAAGGCAAACATTATTCTAAAGATGTGTCACTACTTTTTCTCTTTT
This sequence comes from Uloborus plumipes, assembly GCA_038373865.1. Classification (NCBI taxonomy): domain Eukaryota; kingdom Metazoa; phylum Arthropoda; class Arachnida; order Araneae; family Uloboridae; genus Uloborus; species Uloborus plumipes. The sequence goes on from JAXGGA010007549.1 coordinate 26,804, forward strand.
TTTTTTGGTAAAAGTTCTATTTAGGCGGTTAACTTTACACAAACTTGAGAATACGGGGAAAACAAAGAATTCGTTATGAATATGAAGACATATATATGATTTTGTAAACAAACAAAAAGAAAGAAACTTCAACATTAAAAATAAATTGGTTTATTTCTATTAACAGCTTATTGCGGTTTGACCTTTTGCACACGATTTTTTTTTCTACGGATTTATTTCTTATTTTGATAAGCAAATCCGTATTAATTGCTGAAATTATTGAGAGTTGAAGCGTTTACCTTTGTGTAGGGAAAATAAATGATACATATCAACACTTTTTACAGTCGTATTTGCCAACTCATTTTAACAATCAGACAGCTGAGCCATCAATTGTGTGGAGTAAGTCTTTCAACCGATTGTTCGAGTATCTTATTTGCTGGCAATAGGGGTGCCCACAAGGGGGAGGGGGGATTATGACGCAAGTTGCGCCATCAAAATTTTTGTGAGGAATTTTTTTTAACTAATTTATTTATTTATTTAAATTACTTATTTATTTTTTTTATTAAATTATTTCCTTGTGTGTTTTGAATTTAAATTATTCATTAATTTACTTTTTAAATTTAAATTATCTCTTTTTTATTCTATTTTTTTATTTATTTATTTGTGTGTGTGTGAGTATGTGTGCTTGAAATGTCTGGAAGGGAAAAAAAGCGATTACATTCTGCGCACAATTAGTACTTTTGAAAAATTAATATAGAAAAAAATAAAAGCTATAATTTAAAAAAAATATTTAAAAAAATAAATAACTGATATTTAAATAAATAAAATAATATATTTAAAAAATAAATAAATAATATTTAAAAAAATAAATAAATAATATTTAAAAAATAAATAAATAAATAATATTTTAAAAATAAATAAATAAATAATATTTAAAAAAAATAAATAAATAAATAATATTTTAAAAATAAATAAATAAATAATATTTAAAAAATAAATAAATAAATAATATTTAAAAAAATAAATAAATAAATAATATTTTAAAAATAAATAAATAATATTAAAAAAAATAAATAAAATAAAAAAGAGGGGTTAAAATAAAAATAAAAAGGACAAGAGGGTTGTGAAACATTTGGGGGGGGGGGAGGCACCCTTTGCTGGCACCCCTTGCACTTGTAACGGAGTGGAGCTACAAGGAACCTCCTTTTCAAAGCAGAAAATATTTTGAATTTCAGAAGCTAAGCTGCAGTTACTGCTTAATGTTGGAAAGTTCTGAATTATTTCTGCATTTTGTTGCTTCAAAAGTTTTATTATTAATTTAATTTGTGAACTGATCTACATAAATAAATTCAAAGCTTGATGACGTCATAGGTTGTGGGTCAAACGCTCTACTGCAAAATCTACGCAACGTACGATTATTAAATGTGGTACAAAATAAGTCTGCATACTGATAGTTTGCCTGCCGGAGCCGTTTCTTTTTTTTTTTTTTTTTCAATTCATCCTAGATTTCTTAAAACTGAATTAAAATTACCCAGTTCGCAGCTTACTCCTCTATTTTTACTCCAAAAGAGTATTTTTTGCAATTAAAATGAAGTCAAAGCAGATTTCTTGCACGTAGGAGAATGTGGGGCGAAGTGAAATAGTTAAGTTTACCTTCCTGCTTCAAACGGAACAAATGGGAAATTTGTTCTAAAAATTATTGTACATATAGAAGGAATAATGTATTTTGTAATACAACTTTCGTTGAAACATTTTTTTTCATCTTTGGCAGTTATTTTGTACTTTCAAAAAAGGTGGAAAATTTTCTCCTCAAAAAATGATGAGGATAAGTGAACCACAGAATATTTTTGTTAAGATGAATTTTATATTCGACAATTAACAGTAATTCTCATCAAATTAATGCGTAAATAAACGAAAAACATAATTATTAATGAAAAATAAATGAATAAGTATATAAATGAATAAGTGAATTAATATGTGAGAATCACCATCTTTACCGATGTCTACTATTTCTACAGAAGGTGTGCTTCATGTTCAATGACTTAACCCATGGATGCCTGACATTTTTTTTTCAAAGATATTTTGTATACTGGTTACAAACAGTGTTTTATGGACAGGAAAAATAACTTTAAAAATATTACGTAAAAAATAATTTTTTATTAAGGAAAGAAAAATCGTCCCTTAAAAGTTACGACAGACCCCAGAGGGTACATACTTTTTTACTAATTTTTTTTTCTGCCTACGATATAATATTTAAAAAGACATTTTATAAGGAGAAATAAAATCAGCAATAAACAGAAACTGGGAAACTGGGAATAACATTGAAAACTTAGCTTTTTCTGGAGATTGTGAACGATGTCATTTTTGATAAAGTCATATTAAAACTGCTACAGAACACACTTTGCAATGGTTATGTGCTGCAATCTGTTAATAACGAATTGAAACAATACCAAGATACTCATTGAACACTAGTATTTGGTTGAAATGTTCATTTTGGGGACATTCAGACCCTTTTTTGAACCCTAAAAAGGGACGACAGGCATTAATGGGTTAATTGTGTGTAATCTTTTTCAGGGCCTATTGTCGGCTTGCTGGGTCAGAAGTATGGTGCTCGAATTGTGACCTTTTCGGGCGGCATCATCGCCTCCGTCGGAGCAGCCCTGTGTTACTTTGCTCCAAACATCGCCTGGATGACGGTCTTCTGGGGAGGAATTCACGGTATATGAAAAGGGATGGCAAACTATCCTTTCCTCAATCTTAGACACAACTATTGTTGTATAAACTTTTATTATACTTTGACAGAAACAAACAAGAAGTTCTGTCAAGAACTAAACAAGCCTACTTTCCCGTACATCGACATCGGCAATCTAGCATCTAATCAATATTCTCTTGAATATCTGAAACTGTAAATTATGTCAAACCTACCTTTATAACACTTAAAGCTGATTTCTAAAAGCAAAATATACCCCTCTCATCAGATGATCAGGACACGTAAAAAGTAAATAAACGAGTAAATAAAGTTTTGTCGCACCTTTTAAAGAATGTAACTGCTATAGTTCTTCCATAGAAAAATTTCACAATCGCTTTCAAATGAATAAAAGTACAAAGAACATCAAAACACATTTTATCGAAGAAAGAAAAAAAACCTCGTTCGTTAATAAAATATCTCGAATTTTATTTTTAATCCGTTGCCAGTTGTTAAATATAAGTAAAGAATAAAATGCTCTCGTGAATGAACAATTTTTGTAATCAAAAAAAAAAAAAAATATCGTTTGCAAAAAAAAAAAAAAATAAATAAATAATAATAATAATAATAATAAATTAAACAAAAAAATGAATAAATAAACAAAAAATCCTCCGTAGAAAAAATCCTACATCGTTTTCAAAAAAAATATATAAATAAATAAATAAATAAAAGTACAAAGAGCATCAAAACATATTTTATGAAAGAAAGAAAAAAAAAACTCGTCCGTTAATAAAACGTCTCGAATTTCCCTTTTAATCCGTTGCCAGTTGTTAAATATAAATAAAAAATAAAATGTTCTCGTGAATGAAAAATTTTTGTTACAAAAAAATCGTCTGCAAAAAATAATAATAATAATAAATAGAATAAAACAAATGAATAAATGAACAAAAAATCGTCTGCACAGTCAGTCATTTTTTTCTGAGCCTGCATTTCCGCCATGTTTGCGGAATCGGAGTCGGAATCAGAGTCCTCACAGAAGATTTTTCAGAAAAGTACTTTACATACATTTTTTATCAAAACCGTTTTCTTACACAGTTAGTTTGAAGGAAATCCGCCTTTAAGTTCAGAATCAACATTCAATTTAAATTTCCCAGCAGGCGCTCATGTTAAAATTTTTTTGAACGGTTCATCATTGAACGAAAAATGGTTCAAATTGAAAAGTGAAATATGGGAATGAATCTCTCCGAGATCTTTCGAACAAAAAAAGTTTATTCAATTCGGACGGTTCACTTAAAAGTTATAAGGTGGGGAAATGTTGCTTGTATGGTTCAATGTTGAACGAAAAAATGTTCAAATTGAAAATTTAAATACGGTAATGAAGTATCCTTGCCGAGATCTTTCGAACAAAAAAAAGTTTGTTTAAATCGGACTGTTCACTCAAAAGTTATTAGGGGTGAGAGGTTGTTTGAACGGTTCAATGTTGAACGAAAAATTGTTCAAATCGAAAATTTAAAAACGGGAATGAAGTATTCTTGATAAGATCTTTCGAACAAAAAAAAAGTTTATTCAATTCGGACGGTTCACTTAAAAGTTATTAGGTGGGGAAAGGTTGCTTGATCGGTTCAATGTTGAACCAAAAATGTTCAAATTTAAAATTTAAATACGGTAATAAAGTATCCTTGCCGAGATCTTTCGAACAAAAAAAAGTTTGTTTAAATCGGACTGTTCACTAAAAAGTTATTAGGGGTGAGAGCTTGTTTGAACGGTTCAATGTTGAACGAAAAATTGTTCAAATCAAAAATGTAGATACGGGAATGAAGTATCCTTGAAAAGATCTTTCGAACAAAAAAAAGTTTGTTCAAATCGGACTGTTCATTCAAAAGTTAGTATCGCGGGACCGGTTATTTGAACGGCTCAAAGTTGAACCAAAAATTGTTCAAATCAAAAAATCAAATACGGGAATGAGCTCTACTCGCCGAGATCTTTCCAACAAAAAAAATTTTGTCCAAATCGGAATGTTCATTCAAAAGTTATTAGGGGGGACAGACAGACCGACCGACAGACCGACACACAAATTCCCCATCTCAATACCCTACTTTCAAATTTTTAATTTTTCGATATTCATTTTACCTCTTTATTTTTTTAACTTGGCGATATTTTTTGGACTTGGCGATATTTTTTTTAACTTGGCGATTTTTTTTTTGGACTTGGCGATATTTTTTAGATGCATTAAGCTACTTTTCCTACTTTTTTCGTCTTTCTTTTATTTTTAACGGGAAAGTAGGCTAAAAAGGAGTACAGTGCCCGTCACTGACAAAATCACTGGATTATAAAATCAGCCACTTTATAAAATCAAATCTGGAAGAACAGAATCATTACTATATCAAAACATGCTAAAACCATCCTTTAATAAAACCATTAGCGCCGTTTTATAAAATCAAATTTTTGGAGAGTACATGTTAAAAATCTGGTATTTCCCCACACTACCCTTCCTTTTACGTGTAAATTTCTTAGTAGATGCCTTAAATGTTAAAATAGTGCTTGGAGTGAGTAAGATAACATTTACTCCCCTAGTGTGAGACGAAACAATGCAAAAAATGTTTTACAATGGTTAATTTTCTAAATATCACGGATTTTACCGAAATTCAGTGGATTTTTCGCATAATATCGCCAATAGCGTCAAATTGAACCCAAATTCAAAAAAATATTTTTTCGTCAAATTTGTCTCCAACTTGGCGATATTTCGCCAAGTTGGCGTCAAACACTTGAAGACCAAAAGCTTGGCGATATATTGCTAAGTGATCGCGTCAACTCACATCGCCAAATGTCTGCATTGAAATTAACACTGATTTACCCCAAAAAGGGGTAAACACCCCCTTGGGAACATTCGATATATCGCCAAATTGGCGTAAAACACTTGGCGACCAAAAGCTTGACGACATATCGCCAAGTGGTAGCGCCAATTCATATCACTTAAGTCTGCATTGAAATTATCACTAATTTATCCCAAAAAAGAGGTAAAACACCCCCTTGGAAACATTCAAATACAACCACAAGGGGAGGTTGCACAACTAGACCATCCTCAGAGCCTAAATACCCAGGTAGAAGCTTCTATGGCGTATAGTTTTGAGTTATGCGAGGCACATACGTACATACAGACGTCACGAGAAAACTCGTCGTAATTAACTCGGGGGTGATTGAAAAGGATTTTTCGACTGGTTATATGTTGGCAGGTACATATGCACGTGCTGACAGGTCGAAAAAACTACTCAACATTCATTCAGGGGTGAGCAAAATCAAAATTTGGACCCAAATTTGAGTGAATTTTTATTCGCGATCACAATACTTCCTTTACTACGTAAAAGGAAGTAAAAAAAAGGAGGGGGGGGGGACGCTTGTCTGAATAAGACCAGAATTTTCTTTCTCTTCAAGATTACAGAGGTTGACAGTTTATATCATTCAGTTTGAGTAAAAACCGTTCGCTAAAACAACATGTGCTTAAACGTTAAGATTTAAGGATTTTTGCTTTCAAATTCTGTTTCTCAAACAACAAAAAGTCAAAATTTTAAAAGCCTTGTGTAATGTTAAAAATGTACTTTTTAAATATAAGTTAAATTCGAATTGTGTTTCAATTAACTTGATGTAAAATATTGAAAACATAAATCAATTTATTTTTTATTTTGTGAAAACTTCAAAGCCTTTTCTTTTTATAATTTTATAATGCCGGTTAATAAAATCAGCCGCCTAATGAAATCCGATGTCCTCTTAACAAATGTGATTTTAATAAGCGGTAGTCACTGTAATAGTCATTACAAAGTTAATTGTTAATAAAATTAACAAATTAATTTAAAAGCTGAGACTGAATTTAAAGAAGTATAGATTTTTGAATTTAGGGCTTTTGAAGCTTTTCAAATGATACAGGTTTTGAGGATTATCTTGATTTGAGCTATCAAATTAAAAACGTTTTTCATCATGATATATACCAGTTTTCAAAAAGGATATTTGGATTCCAACGGACTTTATGTGATTAACTGTAGTTAAGTTAAGATGTATTTGAAGTAGGATTTGGCGAGAGCAGCTACCGCTGAAGAGGATCAAAGTAAGATCTCCGCTTTCTATTAGAGTGGCGTAGTCCTGCCAATAAAGGTGGAGAGACACTGACAAATACCAACTTAGCAATTACGAAGATGAATGATTTTTCATTAAAATCTGAGGCATGGTTAAGTTAAAAAAGGAGAGAGACTGTTTGCGCCCCCCCCCCCCCCCCGCCAACCTCCTCCGAGTAAACCACGGTCTTATTTTTTACTATAGCAAATTCAAGTATGATTTCATTTTCATCTGTTACAAATAGTTCCATCAAGAATTTAAGTCTCTCTCACAATTGCCTTAGTCTGCAAAATTATTTCAAAAGAATCTTTTTAAGAGCAAGAATCTGAGAAACTGTCACGCCTAGCATTATGAGGTGATTCATGACATCTCAGATTTTTTTCGAAAATTTTACCAAGTGTTTATTATCTTATTGAAAGACCAAATCCAGACTGTTTTGTTCTAAAGTTCAGTTGTTTAGATTTTACGGATCCCTAAAGTTGATGGTGCAGCATAAAAAATTAAGCGGATTTTCAAGACATGGAAATTGCTGTGTGCCAAAACTCTTACCAGGAACTGTTGAACTCCAACTTTCTTTTTGTATATGGAATATAGAAGGTTGAAAATTTACTAAATGAATGTTGAATTTGTGGTAAGTTGTTGCCGTAAGGTCGGTGAAGGCCCTCAAAACAAGGCATTTTTGTCGTTTTTTAGCATTTTTGAGGTCCAAAAACAGCTTGTATATTTCAGTTGCCACGGCAAAAGTAGTATCAAACGGTCATAACTTCCTTTATCAACAACATATTGAAATATTTTTTTTTGCCAATGTCATACTCTATTCTTTGTCTCAACAGAACAATTGAGTCCTTTGAGGCGAAATCTTAAAAAAATTTTTACAAAAAATTTATTTTTTCCTGTGCATTTTTTGTAAAATAAAATTAAGCATTTCGCCTCAAAGGACTCAATTGTTCTGTTAAGACAAAGAATAGAGTATGACATTGGCAAAAACAATATTTCAATATGTTGGTGGCAGAGGAAGTTATGACCGTTTGAATATCGGTAAAATATGACATTTTTCATATTTCGGCCTTTATGCAACTAAAAGCACGTTGAACTTTCCTCTGATTTAGGCAGGGATTCAAGTGAAACAGGCCATCGCAAATTACAATCGCTACTGGAAATGAATTACATTAGAACTTTTCTTGATAAAAACATCGTGACGTCAGCGTGACGTTTGCCTATGAAAAACGAGCTAGATAAAACGTCACAGCCTACTTGGCGAATAAGAGGAGATAGCTGAGTGCTTGTGAGCTCTTATGGGCTCCACCCGTAGTGACGTCATGCCAAGTTAAGTTGATGATAATGTAATTCACTTCCAGTAGCGATTGCATTCGAAGCGATCGCAGTGCTGTTTCACTTGAATCCCTGCCTTATACATTATTTTAAAATGCTTACACTGGTATTTAAAACGATACTACTTTTGCCGTGGCAACTGAAATATTCAAGCTGCTTTTGGACCTCAAAAACGCTAAAAAACGTCAAAAATCCCTTGTTTTGAGGGCCTTCACTGACCTTACGGCAACAACTTACCACAAATTTAACATTCATTTTGTAAAGTTTCAACCTTCTATATTCCATACATAAAAAGAAAGTTGGAGTTAAACAGTTCCTGGTAAGAGTTTTGGCTCACAGCAACTTCCATGTCTTGAAAATCCGTTTAATTTTTGATGCCGCACCTTCACCTTTAGGGATCCATAAAAGCTAAACAACTCAACTTTTGAGCAAAACATTCTGGATTTGGTCTTTCAATAAGATAATAAACATTTGGTAATTTTTTGGGAAAAATCTGAGACGTCATGAATTACAGGCGTGACACTCTCTCAGATTCTTGCTCTTAACATTTAAAAGTTATTTCGAAAAATATATCTTTGTACCTATATTAAAATGAAACTATTAATTTATGTAGCTTTCATACTCAAGGTCACCGATAGCCAAGGCAGGCCCATTGCTAGTTTGGTCTCCAGTGAAATTTATAAATGAATCGTTTATTTCGAAAAGGTAACATCTCTATTTTGATCTCCTCTGTCTCTTTAGAAAATTAAACAGCGCACGGTTATATTTTTGAATGTCATAATCAATGGTTATTTGGTAAATTATTGCAGTAATTGTGTACTTAACTAAAGGCATTTTTTCATTGATTATGACATTCAAAAATATAACCGTGCGCTGCTTAATTTTCTAAAGAGACAGAAAAGATCAAAATAGAGATGTTACCTTTTCGAAATAAACGATTCAAATGTACATTATTCCAATTTCGAGATTGGCCTCTCCAACGGAATGGTCCCTAATTTCCGACTAGGCTGACATGGCCTCTCGTCGGCCCTGTTTATACTATATTCATTCTCTCTAACTATTAGGAGAAAAAAAGTCACCGGACAAGACTAGTTACTAGTTTAGACGACAACTGAAGGCGCTTATCAGAATTGTGACACACAAACAGCAAGCGCAAGCAAAATAAGCAACTTAATATTACTCATCAGGTGCCATTTAATTGTCCGTATAATATTTTTTTTATCTATCCTACAACCAGATGTCGCTGTCTAACGAAAACAATTCACTTACAGGCTTTGGTTTTGCCATGGGAGGTACTCTATACCAAGTGATGGTCAACCAGTATTTCGACAAGCATCGGGCCACTGCATCCGGCATTGCTCAGTCCGGCGCTTGCTTGGGGAGTCTGCTCTTCCCCTTCCTGCTAGAAGCCATACTGGACACCTACGGTCTTTCTGGTGCGTTTCTCATTCTGGCGGGAGTGGTCATGCACGTCCTGCCACCCTCTTTGCTGCTCAAAGCGCCCCCATGGGTGGAAGATTCGGAGAGATATGCCAAACGAAGTAAGCATGCAAGAAGTCTATGCCGATATCGTATCTTGAGTAAACGAGTTCAATAAAAGCCCCATTTATAGTTCCTAGCAACTTAACTTGACACTGAACGTCACTACGGGCGGAGCTAATAAGAGCTCACAAGCAGTCAGCGATCTCCTCTAATTCGCCAAGTTGGCTGTGACGTTTTATCTAGCTCGTTTTTCATAGGCTAACGTTACGCTGACGGCACGATGTTATTGTCAAGAAACGTTGTAATGTATTCACTGTCCATCGGTCTCGTACAGTAAGACCACGGAACAAGCGCGGATCCATAGGGGGGGGCGGGGTCATGCCCCCCCTTAAGCGACCACATGTAGCATAAAAACTGCATATTTTGGGTCTAATTTTTTCGAAAATATTGCCAAACTCCCCAGTTTTAGTTCAAAAATTGCCTTTTGAGTTTGACCCCCCCCCTTTTCGAAAATGACCCCCTCCTTAATCACAAACTGAGTTCGCCCTGGCCACGGAGAGATGGCGAGTCGACTGGAAGCGGAGACGGACTACTTCATTTTGAAATATAGGTAGAATCTGCGAGAACGTGCAAGCAGTGAAGTAGCCCGTGCTTGTTGATCCAACCTCCAACCTATTTCAAAATGAAGTGGTTCGTTTCCGCTTCCAGTCGACTCGCCATCTCTTCGCGGTTTAACTATACCCGAACCCGAGTAGATACATCTGCTCGATTTAAGGCGGAATAGGTACGGCTTCCATTTTCACTAGCACAATTAATTTGGAAGTCCGATTAAGCCCAATACGCATGCCATGCCATTAGACCTTCTTATATGGGCAGGCCGCCATGGCAAGAACACATATTCACACAGGGCAAAGACAGGAGAGAGTGAAAGTACGTCCATGCCCGGGCCGGAATTCGAACCCGGGGCTTCCTTATCCCGGTCAGACTGCTCCGACCACACGGCAAGGTTGTTCAACAAAAATCAGTTATTTTAAAAGATAATAAACAAAGCTGTTTGCCTAAGAAATCCCACACCGGTTTATTATATCTTAACCAATAAAATTCCGTTCCTTACCTTCAAAATTTAGTGCTTTTTAACAGGGTTTGAAAAAAAACCCGGGTTTTTGATCAAAAACCCGGGTGTTTGATCCAAACTTCTTTTTCAAGAACCATTTTAACATTCTCTATTCAAACGTTTTACACCTACTTTTACGTTTCATAGATTCAGGAGAGCCCTGAAGAGGTCACTGTGACCTCCTAAAAAACTTCTTCGACAAATTTAGAAAAAGCATACTAATATTGAATCTTTTAATTTATATTATATTTTGAATTGATTTTGAATTGAATTTATAGATTGAAATAATCATTGCTTTTTTTTGGATCTTTTATGGCAGGAATTCAAGTGAAACACGGACGATCGCAACTCACTAATGCACTCGCAAATTCCCAAATTTGGATACGTTGCAATCGCTACGAGATGCGATTCTAATGTAATTCGACTTCCAGTAGCGATTGCAATTTGCGATCGCCTCGAAGCAATTGCAATGGTGTTTCACTTGAATTCCTGCCTAAGTAGTATTAAAAAAAAAAGAAACAAACAGATAAGTGAAATTCACGTGCAGTTTTATTTTTAATACCTAATACACTTTCAGGAAAGCATGATGGCAATTAATTGATCAGATACTGATCAAGACTAAATGTTATAACAAACTAAAAACTAGGGATGCACCGATAAGCAAATTGGCCGATTACCGATTACCGATTAATCGGCTGTTGATAATCGGCTGATTGATCGGCTGAGCCGATTAATGATAAGGACAATTGTTTTTCGACCACCAATTTTACCATCAGTGTTTTTTCTCTCTTATGCGATTCCAAGTTTAGATATAGTAAGTAATTTATTTCTGGGAGAAGATTTTTTTTCCATTTTCCTAGTTTTCACAGAATAATTTCAATATTTTATCAAATATCTTAGAACCAATTTTCATATTAGTGTCAATAATATTATTAACACATTGTTAGCTGTGTTAATTGGAAATAAAAATTTATAAAAAAAAAGGAGGGGAGGGGGAGTGTGTGGTGAACACCCTAATTTAGGACTACTTTTAACTCATATATTTTAGTAATTAGTAGTAATTTAATTCAATACTTTTATTCTTTGACAGTTAGAGGTTATCTGAAAGCACTGTGCTAAGGAGAAAACTATCGCCACATGAAAAATGTTGCATCATTGTTCTATGTATATTTATTTAAAGTAGGAGAATTAATTTAAAAAAATCTTTATATCAACTGTGAGGATTATTATTACTGTAAAAAAAATTATTCATCATAGTTTCATAGTGAAAGTATACTTTAAAGAATAACAACAGAAAAATATTTTTAGCCGATTAATCGGGCCGATTTCACCGATTATTAATAATCGGCAAAATTGCCGATTAATCGGTACTGCCGATTAATCGGTACTGCCGATTAATCGGCGCATCCCTACTAAAAACTATAACCAAATTGAAAAATATTCCAATTTCTAAGCTTAGTATGGATCAAAATATTCGTAATATTTAGTTTGTTTCTGTAATAAATGTTTTCAATAAGCAATAAATTAAAAAAAAAACCCACTTATCGACATAGTGGGTTTATTCAATGGCAGTATACTTCCGTGCCAAGCACAAAAGTCGTACCTGCACTTTTTAACAAAATTGAGTTGTCGCCACCAGGTGGCTCTTAGTGACGGATTTTACCTACTATCTGTTTGCGTTTTGTCAACGCCTCCTAAATACTAAATGCCTGAAACTTCCCGGTTTTTAGCACAGAGCAAGATTTCATTCTAGGTTCACGATACACTGCCATCTACCAGAGTTCTTCGAGAAAGAGAAATTAACGATTGGTTCATTTCTAAATTTAAATTTAAAAATCAACCAATCAAAAAATTTAACTCGAATATTGTTTGGATCCATCGCTAATAGCTGAAAAGTTCCCTTGGTTCACCATACACTGCCATCTACCGGAGTTCTTCCAAAAATTAACGATTGGTTCATTTCTGAATTTAAATTTAAAAATTAACCAATCGAAAAATAACAACGACATCATCGGATTGCCGCAAGGTGGCGTTTAATGTTGAACCCATCTCTACGGTAGCGAAGCAAATGTTATAGGCATTTAGTATTTAGGAGGCGTTGGTTTTGTGCGCCTGGCAGCCACGGACGCTTCCATCTGAAAAAGGGGAGATAGGTTTAGGATGCGCACTTCCCGATGCCTTCAGCTTTTGTTCGCTTACTACATCCTTGTTGCTTTTCCCCTATTTCGAAAAAGTCCGAAGAGACTTGGCGCGTGCGCAGATGCGGCGGAGGTCGCACGAAAAAATTTCAGACAGTAACTGCAAAATATATGGTCATTTGAAAATGGGAAATATTTTTTAAAAAATTCTGAAAATGTTTCATCTGAATCCAATACATGGTGGCGTAAAACTTTAAACAGCAATATCTTAGTTTGAGCTCAACTTTTGCGTCTCAGTTTGAGATCGTCTGCAGAAACCACTTTTGCGCTTAGCACGGAAGTTATAGTGTAATTAGATTACTTGAGCTGTAAAGCGCACACATTGGAAGAATAAAATAAACAGATTGTTTTCTCTAACTCTATATGGGCGATTCTCTGTAAACTGGTAATTGGCTGTCCGGACTGAGTATTTTAAAAATAAAGTGTAATAAAGTACTTATCGCTCTTAATACAAGTAAAGCATTAATACTTTGTGGCCCAATTGTATTTGGAGTGATAACAATTTAATTTTTTTTTCTAGAAATTATCTAAGCGCCAAAAACACAGTCCCCTGGCTGTCCCGATTTATCAGTGTGAATTTGCCGAAATCGACGAGAACGGTGTTGAAACGCTACTTTGCTTGGTTTGAGAGCCACATTTGTGGTGAAAGTATGCATCAGGGTCGTTGCGAAAACAGTCTTCTGGGAAGTGATTTTATTAATGTCAATGATTTAATTATAAAACATATTAGTTATTATGTCCCCGATGTGTGCCTAAATGTATAGGTAGTCTCGTAACTAATTATGTTCCAACAGTTTTGCAGATATTACGCAACAAAGAGCAAAAACACAGTCACCTGGCACAGTCCCCTGCCTAGTAATACTAGGCGGGGGACTTACCCCTTATCATGATTTATCAGAAAAACACAAACTTTAATTGGCCCTCTTTCAAACCAAAGTATAATAAAGAAAATAAATACCTTTGTGCGATAGATGTGAAGTTTATTCCAACGTTAGAGATGCACAAATATGCAGGTATACCGCAGACACGTGTTTCGAGGCTACAAGGAGCCTCTTTTTCAATGCAAGAGGTGTGAGCTTTAGGATGAAGAGTCATCCGATAAAAGCAACACTTCCTTATTTTTCTGCAGTTTGGCGTCCATTTGTATAAATTATAATTGTTAGCCTTTTGGCTTTTCGTATTGCTAATCTTTACATTTCAATTTTTTGCTCATTTTTTTTGATTAATTTAAAAATTTTATTTCATTTTATTTCATTCTGTTTTCTTTCTGCTGTTTTTCGGTATATATTTTTTCCCTATTTGCAAATTTATTGCTAATTTATTCATAAGTGGTTTCATTTTTTGACAATGTGTATGATCTATGGGATCTTTTGGAAATATATTTCTTAACGGTTTTTTCTTGATGGTTTCATGTAATAAATTTCGGCTCTAAGCATTGTCTTGTTTGTTTTGTTAATATCCAGTTCTTGCTATTTATACTGTCTTTTGTTCGAAAGTGTTGCTTTTATCGGATGACTCTTCATCCTAAAGCTCACACCTCTTGCATTGAAAAAGAGGCTCCTTGTAGCCTCGAAACACGTGTCTGCGGTATACCTGCATATTTGTGCATCTCTAACGTTGGAATAAACTTCACAAAGTATAATAGATTCATTTTCTGAGAAATCTATATCTATAAAAATGAGTGTATATCCACAGTTTGCGTCAGATTTTCATCAAACTTGACACAGAGGTTCCTTGATGCCCTAGAGTTCTCATAGGCGGGGTCTTGAAATTTTAAAAAATCTAAAAAGCTCAAATTTAAATTTTTTGTCAAAAAATGACCCTTTTATAGGAATCTAGCCTATTTATATTGTAATCGAGATAGGCCTTTTAGCATTCAAATTGATGAAATTTAAGATTTTTAAATATGAGTATTTTCCAACAATGATTACGATTAAAGTAATGAATTTTCAATTTAAGGCTCACCTATTTCCTTTTAGCATTGAAATAAGTAAAAAACAATCATAATTCATGTGGACTTTATGAAAAGAACCACGGATTTGAATTTCAAATTTGCAATGCGACGACAGTTGCGTCTGTAATGGAGATAAGCCTTCAGAACGAGAAATAGATTTATTTCTGAGTTATAATAATTTTTACTTTGTAGGTGGGAACAATTAATGGAGAAAAGTTAATATTTTAAATTTGGCGGGTGAAATTGATGCATTTTTTTCACTTCCATGTGCATCACGGGACGCACAATGCCAACCTGTCTACCATCGCAGAGCAAAACAGCTAGGCAACCCTTCAGCGCGTGTTTCCCTGTCGCCAGCGCCTTCTTCTTTGCGCCAAAGGAGAAAGAGGCTTTGTCGCTTTGTGCTGTGCGATAAAAGATATACTCCAAATTTCTTGGAACTTCGAATTAGCAACTGATCTTCAAATCACATTTTCTACTCTAAAGCGGCCTAAGGAGGATTCTAAGATTTTTTTTTTTTTTAGCAAAAGACACAATGGCGCATTCCAAAAAAGTTTAAAATCAAAGCTACATATTTTTTGAATTTGGATGCTGTGGAATGAATTCATTAGCTTAATGAGTCATTTGCATTTCTTCAGTTTAATTCATCCACAAGTGTTGGAAAGTTTCGATTTCGGTAAGGCAGAGCGTTCGCCATTTCTTTCTCACTGTGGTTGTTTTTCGAGCAACGATTGGAAAAAGAGAATCGGATTTTTTCGCTGCCGTGACGAATTTGATTGACAGATGAAAGTTTCATTCTGTGAGGTATGACGTCATGGTTTGGGCGAGAAGTTGTTGTTTTCTTTCTTTTTTGTTTAGCTGGGCTTGTTTTTGTGCTGAGATTCTTTTGGAAAGAAGGCGTGATTGGACGAGAGAGATTTGAGTGACGGTTGGCCTGTGAAAATCCGTTTGGGGATGATGTAACTTAAAATGTTCTAGAATGTTCGATGGGCTTCGATTTGGAACTTTCTGCGGGGTTTGTAACAGAAAAACGGAGAGACGCTATCGAACCGTGGTGGTGTGAGGACGTGTGAGATGGCTCCTAGAAATTGTGATGGAGTTAAGCGTCTTCGGGTGTTGGTTGCCCGAAAGTTGAATCGCCGCGGGGTCGTAAGGTGACGAGCAGTACGCTTAGTGAACCGGAACGTCATGTTACTGATTTGAAACGTGTATTAATAGCCCATTTGTTTGTTTGTCGCTGAGATTGGTTCTGTAATGACTTTTGTGTCTCGACGAAGCATGCGATAGAACTGTAACGAAGTATTGTGCATTTTTCGAAGAGGAATAAACTCTACTGATGAAGGATTATCTTTGGATTACTTGTTTTTGATGTGATTATCTACGCCTAGTGTGTGTGTGTGTATTCGCGTAACATTTAGATTGGATTTCCAGACGACCCTCGGTCAATGGATACTAAGACTGAGTGAAGTATCCGGATAATTTCTTGATGGTGAGTCGTTACATTTTAGTTTCTGAATTTCTTGTGTTAAAGGGTGCCAAAATTCTTACCAGTAAATACATATTGTCTTTGTTTATTTTTGTATCGTACCGAGGCAGAGATCAGTCTCAAAATTTCGTGTAGTGGACATTTCTGATTTAGTGGGAGTTTCAGAGTCACCTGAACCTCCTGCCGGACCTTGGGGCGGACTACGACAATGTACTAGTCTTTGGTCTTATACCGAATCTAGTCGCACCACTTGTGCCATTTTTACTTACTTTTTTTAAATACTATACGATCACACTTCTTCGTAGGCCGTCTCCACGTGACATTAATTGGTGCCGTGACCAGGATACGAAACTAATGACCAGGATAATTGTCACTTTGCTTAATAATTTTCTTTGGCAATGGTTCACTGGTTGCTGAAAGCAATTGTTTTATGGAACATGTTGATAATTGTTTCTTTTTATTAATTCGTTTAGACATCTCTGCCTCTAATAAATTTATGTTCTGCTTCACCGAACGACAAAAGAAATCTCGTTAAACAACTGTCACATAAGCATTTCTTAAGAACTTTTGTCAGAATTGATTGAATATTTTATTTTCATGTATTGATAAAAATGTTTGAAGGTGACATAAAAGTAAATCACATTGTTTGAATTGTGATATCAATAGACTGTTGATAAAATTTAAATATGTTGGTTTTTGAAAGTGTCATATTTGAAAACTTGTAAAAAAGAAAAAAAAGAGTCGAAGGTCAAAATGCCACCGAAAAGAACTCGATGGCTAATGACACTTTCACAGTATAATTTTTCTTTTTTGCATTTACCGGGACCAAATAATTCTTTTGCTGATATGCTCTCGAGAACAGATATGTCTAAAAACCAGGTGGATATCACATGTGATCCATCACTTTTAAACGACAAACAAATTAATCCGGTGATCAATACTTCAGATCAGGAGGAAGAATTCTTACCTGATATAGTTGAGGTATATAATGAAAGTTCTAGGAAGTGTGGTGATGCTATTGGTTGTGATAAAAATGTAAATTGTATACATGTGCAGAGTTCTGGTAACTTGTTAAAGCAATGTGTAAACGTGTTAAATTTCATTCACGAAGAAACCGATGCATTGTTGGAGATCACGAATTCGACTTTTCTTAAAGAGCAATTAAGGGATAGGAAGTTATCATTGATATATAATAACATTTTAAATCGTGTGGTTTCAGACAAACATAGAAAATTTTGTATTCATCCCGATACTCAGCTTCTAATGTTTTGTAAAGATAGTTTGTCAGAGAATGATCAGGAAAATTTAAAAATTGTCGTACCTGATTCGTTGAAACCTAAAGCATTACACATTGCTCATCATTCTCATTTTGGTATAGCCAAAACATATGATTTTCTTTCTAAAAATCTATATTGGGACAAAATGTATGTTGACTGCTTAAATTTTTGTGCTAGTTGCATTAGATGCATTGAGACTAAACCGCATAGAATAAGAAAAGCTCAACTGCAGGAAACTTTTTCACCATTTAAGTGTAACCAATTGGTGACATTGGATATCGTTGGTCCTTTTAGTAATAACAAGTACATTTTAACGGTCATAGATGCCTTTTCTAGACATCTGGAATTGTATGTTTTGAATAATATTACTGCCGTGTCCGTGGCAAAATCTTTCTTTAAGTATGTGACGTTGTTTGGCAGACCCGAATTGGTCCTGACTGATCTTGGTCGACAGTTTAACTGTGAACTTTTTGCTAAGTTTAATCAGCTATTTAACATACAATTACGACACACAACAAGTGGTAATCCCCAGGCAAATACTTTGAGTGAAAGAGTGAATTTAAGTTTAAAAAATTCAGTTAAATCCTTACTAGCATCTGGTCTGGATTTTGACTATGCCGTCGACATACATAAAGCATGTTATAATGCGTCCACTCACTCGACTGTAGAGTTCTCTCCTAATTTAATTCACTTTGGTAGAGAATTGTCTTTGATCACTGACGTTGTAAATTTTAATATTAATCCGTCTCTTGATTCGGCTTTTGAGTTGCATAAAATCTTAGAGCAACTCCAATTTATCTATCGTCAGGTTTACCAGAATTCTGTGGGTAAGAAATTGGCACATAATCAGAAACATAACTCACATTGTAAACCATCTGACATCAAACAGGGAGATGTGGTGTACCTTCGTTCTAAGAACAAATTTAACCCATCCTTAAACGGACCTTTTTTCTGCAAAAGAAGGGTTTCTCCAGTTTTGGTGCTAATCCAGACATTAAATAACAAATGTGCACCTGTCACTAAGGTCCATGTGAATCGGTTGGTAAGGATTCACAAAAGAAGGCAAGAGCTCAAAGCTGCCATGGAGCGAGTTGGAGAGAGTGTTGCCGAGGTTTCGCCGCATCATCCGACCGACGTGCCTGAAGTGGTGGACATTGATTCTGTTGGAGCTGCTGACGCGGAGAACTCCGGATCCTGTGCGGAAGTGCCAGCTGCGAGGTCTTCAGCGAGGGAGGAAAAGCGTCGTCACGAAACTTCTGGTGGAAGGAGGTCGCCGTATTCGCTACGATCAAGAAGAAACTAAGGGAGCAGACCGCCTGTCTTCCAGTTATCTGTGAGGGGATCGCTCATTGATCAGCCCTTCTGACTTCCGTTCCTGTGACATAAGATTGCTGCTTCTTCTGGACTTGCCTGAATCTGTGCCTGTCATCATGGGTGATCTTCGTCCGCGCCGAGTTTGCTGGTCATCGTGGATCTTTGTGTCCAGAGCTGGACGTGCTTCTGTTCGTGGTTTTCGGGTTAGGGCAATTGGCTAAACCCGCCTGCTGGACAAGTCTGCTGCAGTGTCCTTCATCGAAGTGGTGATCCTTGAAACATCTTGGCCGTTGAGTCACCTGCGAGTGGTCCACCGTCCGCAGCATCGTCGATGGGAGCATCGCCGAGAGATCGGTGTTTCGTCGAGTTCCTCGGGAGTCCAGGAGGCAGGAGGTCGTTGAGGAGTGCGCGTGAGTGATTGATTCATCGGACTGGAAGCATCGGCAGTCATCTATCCTTTTGTCGGAGCACGAGAGTGATGGAGAAAAAGAAAAAGGACTAAAGTGACTTTTTTAAATGTTTTGTATATATTGTTTTTCTCTGATCTATTTAATTGTTGTTTTATTGCTATGTTTAAGAGAAAGTAGGTCGGTGAAGTGTGAATTCATCCCTGTCGCCATCATGCAGTGGAGTTGTTCGAGTTCATCTGGTGCTCGTCATGTTGTCTAGAGGTAGATTTTTGCACAAATTTTTGGTTGGTGAAAATCTATTTTTAGTTTCAGAGGATTTAGAAGTTGGCTAAATCGAATGGATGTTGGTGTTCTTTGCTGGAGAAACACAAAGTCGTTTCTTGTCCTTGGGTGGTGTTGAGCAAAGCTGATCGGGGTCTTGTGCCATTTGTTGGATCCCGCATGTCAGAGTTTGTTCAGGAGTCTTTGTGTTCATGGCAGCATCCTCGTGAGTTTTAAGGAAGAAGTTTTTCTGTGTTTCCTTTGTTTGTTTTGTGTATGGGTGCACAAACTGTGTACAAGTCATGTGGATGCCAATTTTGTTTGTGATCTGTTAGAATAGAGCATCTGTGTATATAAGTTCAGAGACATGTGTGTACAGAGGATAAAGTTATCTTGTAAGGCGAAGGAATGTAAATAATTTTTTTTGTTTCGGATCTCTGTGACAAATCAGCAGTGGAATCTTACAATGTGGTGAGAAATTTGTAGGAAAGGGTTAGTTCAGAAAGTGGAAGATTTTCAGTGGCGTTCAGGTTTATGTAGTCCCTTTGAAAAATGTGCATGCACTAGTCAACAGTTTTTTTTAGGTTTTCCCCATTTTGGCATTTTTTGGTGTTATGGTACGTATTCGGGCTTACAAAATTTTGAGTACTCATCCGTTCATTTTGGTCTTCAAAATTGTTTTTGGTTTCGGCGATTTTTTTATCTATTTGCATTTGACTTTGTTGGTACCTCATCTAAATCAAGCATATCTTGGGCGTCATTGGAAATCTGGAGCAGTCTTCAGTTGGAAATAAGCGAGGGTGTTGTATA
This sequence comes from Uloborus plumipes, assembly GCA_038373865.1. Taxonomy (NCBI): domain Eukaryota; kingdom Metazoa; phylum Arthropoda; class Arachnida; order Araneae; family Uloboridae; genus Uloborus; species Uloborus plumipes. The sequence goes on from JAXGGA010007549.1 coordinate 47,214, forward strand.
AAAATTTCTCACAGAGATGAGGTCATGTAAATGTGTCGGTGTCAAAGTAAACATGATCAGGTCAAGAAGGAAGAAGAGGAAAGTTGTTCTGCTGTATTTTGGTGATGATATATATATGTAAATGTGTTATATTTTTGGTCTCTAAGTATATTAAGTTTGTATATTACATGTTAATTGTATTTGATATGTTAATGCTTTGTCAGTGGGTGTTTCGTCTGGACAGTTCGGTAAGTGCATCGTCTCCAGGGTGGTTTTTCGCGCTTTGTTCTTGTTGAAAGGGGGAATTGTGGAATGAATTCATTAGCTTAATGAGTCATTTGCATTTCTTCAATTTAATTCATCCACAAGTGTTGGAAAGTTTCGATTTCGGTCAGGCAGAGCGTTCGCCATTTCTTTCTCACTGTGGTTGTTTTTCGAGCAACGATTGGGAAAAGAGAATCGGATTTTTTCGCTGCCGTGACGAATTTGATTGACAGATGAAAGTTTCATTCTGTGAGGTATGACGTCATGGTTTGGGCGAGAAGTCGTTGTTTTCTTTCTTTTTTGTTTAGCTGGGCTTGTTTTTGTGCTGAGATTCTTTTGGAAATATGGCGTGATTGGACGAGAGAGATTTGAGTGACGGTTGGCCTGTGAAAATCCGTTTGGGGATGATGTAACTTGAAATGTTCTAGAATGTTCGATGGGCTTCGATTTGGAACTTTCTGCGGGGTTTGTAACAGAAAAACGGGGAGACGCTATCGAACCGTGGTGGTGTGAGGACGTGTGAGATGGCTCCTAGAAATTGTGATGGAGTTAAGCGTCTTCGGGTGATGGTTGCCCTAAAGTTGAATCGCCGCGGGGTCGTAAGGTGACGAGCAGTATGCTTAGTGAACCGGAACGTCATGTTACTGATTTGAAACGTGTATTAATAGCCCATCTGTTTGTTTGTCGCTGAGATGGTTCTGTAATGACTTTTGTGTCTCGACGAAGCATGCGATAGAACTGTAACGAAGTATTGTGCATTTTCGAAGAGGAATAAACTCTACTGATGAAGGATTATCTTTGGATTACTTGTTTTTGATGTGATTATCTACGTCTAGTGTGTGTGTGTGTATTCGCGTAACATTTAGATTGGATTTCCAGACGACCCTCGGTCAATGGATACTAAGACTGAGTGAAGTATCCGGATAATTTCTTGATGGTGAGTCGTTACATTTTAGTTTCTGAATTTCTTGTGTTAAAGGGTGCCAAAATTCTTACCAGTAAATGCATATTGTCTTTGTTTATTTTTGTATCGTACCGAGGCAGAGATCAGTCTCAAAATTTCGTGTAGTGGACATTTCTGATTTAGTGGGAGTTTCAGAGTCACCTGAACCTCCTGCCGGACCTTGGGGCGCACTACGACAATGTACTAGTCTTTGGTCTTATACCGAATCTAGTCGCACCACTTGTGCCATTTTTACTTACTTTTTTTAAATACTATACGATCACACTTCTTCGTAGGCCGTCTCCACGTGACAGATGCGTTATGTGGTGAAATAGTGTTTCGTTTCGGAATTTTAAACATGAAACATGCATTGAACTATAGTGTCAACTTTTTTCTTTACTTCCACATTTCTTGAAATTTATTTACAAAGTAAGGAATTTAATAATTTAAGAAATTCGCGATATGAAAAAGAAAATAATATAAATAAACATTTGACAGCAAACGTATTCGATTTAGATAGGCCACCATAAGAACAACTTAAAATTGAATACTATTAGAGTTTATTAATTTATATATTTATTTGTTTATTTTACACATGCTGAATTCTAATTGTTGAAGTGCAGTTAGACTCACTTTTCCAATTTCAAATTTATGAATAAATATTTCACTTCCACTTAGTTCTGCAAAAAATGTTATGCAGCATTTTACATTTCTTGCGACAAAATCCCTTACTTGGGTTTAAATAAAAGTAAATGTGTGCGACTTATTATGATAAGTGATCAAATGCGTCAAGAATTTTTAAATAGATATTTATCTTATGACCCTTCTTTGTGTGTTCTGTACGCTGTTTCAGTGTTTGTGAATGCTAGTACTGTTAGTTCACCTTTTTTTAGATTTGTACTCTAAGAGAATTGGTTCAAAGGAAATATTTGCTGGTGCTCAGCAGCTAAACTATTATTGATTGCTTATCAATAAATATTATGAACCATATGGGGGGGGAGCATATCTCAACATTATGAAAGGACTTGCTGCCGAGACATCCATCTTACTATTTCTTTTATGTGTTTAATTTTAAGAATTTTTCATTTTCAGTTGTCATTGAAAATAAATTATAATGAAAAAGGAATCATTGTCTATACAATTACAATCAAACTACTTACAAACATTTTGATACAAAATTAGATTTTCGAAAAATCTGATGAAACTTGTGATAAAATAGTGATTATTAAAACTAAATATTCAATGCTTTTTCATGGAATTCCGAATGATCAGTTCAAAATTATAGCATGGTATACTTGAAACCACCAAAGGACTGAATAATGTCTATAACATAGTAATTAATCAATGAATTCTATGGTATGTAAGAATGCAAATTAATACAGCTTGAGTACAGACCCTCTCCGACAACTATTTACTTAGTCTTCTCAATTTTATGCTGTTCAATATTATGATTCAAATTTAATTCAAGCAGATTATAGATATTTTAAACTTGTATTTGGGTCATTCCGACGAAAATGGTACAAATCATGTCTGAAACTCTTTACTTAGGATTATTAATTTAAATAATTTCAACCCCAACTAATCATTTTTTTTATTGAGTTTCCATTTATTTGTGTATAATGAAGTGTAAATAACTAGTACATGACTCATTTATGAAAGGATTTTAAATATTTTGATCACTTTGTTTAACAGAAAAGACATATAACAGACTGGACAAATAAGCCTTTTAAAATATCTGTGTAATCACAAAGAAAAGTTAGAATCACAGAACAAGCATAAAGTGGAATAAACAGCCTAAAACTGTAAGTTTGTCTGCAATTTCAAGAAAAAATCGATTTTTTTCATCATAAAATCATCTCTAACAGAGTGGACATCCAACAGTTCAAATTAACTATCATAAGAAAAGAATTAAGCTCACCCTGGTTGTTGACTACATAATTCAATGTAGCAAGCTCATCATGGCAGTTATACTACCTATATCTTTAAAAATATATATCAGATTGAATGCAAATGTTTATTTTATTTCCAAAAGGCATATAACAGAGTGGACAATTCGAAACATAGAAAATCTAGGGACATGGATAAATAATAGTGTTTTTTGGAAAAACATTTTTTCATTTGCGCAATAATCTGCAGAAATGGTGTCAGAAGCATCTTTGTGCAGTGAAGTGTCATTTATTTTGTTGTTACATTTCAGTTTAATATTAAATCACATTTAAAATTCTAGCAATTTGATGCTGGGACATGTCATTTTCTCCTTCTTCTGACAAAGATAATTTTTTTGTGTCATTTCTAAATGAATTATACCAGTGGTTGGAAAAACTACATATTTTTTGTAGCGAACTACAGCTACAACTACTTTCTTATAAATGTAGTTAACTACAGCTACAACTACTTTTTTTTAAATGTAGCGAGCTACACTACTTTTGAAATGTAGTTGCTACTTCGCTACTTTTTAAAAAATAAATAAATAAAAAGAATACACCGTTTGAGGGTTGACCGAAAAAATTCGAAAAGTGGTTTAGATTAAAAAATTACCTCATTCGAATATGGAATAGAAATAGGAATTGTCTTTGAATTTATTTGTTACTTTTCCATTTTGTTCCTTTTTTTTTTGCTAAAACTTGTCCTTTTTAGATTTTTTTTACAATTTTTACGAATATTCGCCACAAGAACCACTTTGTTTTCTTTCTTCATTCTCTTTTTTTTTTCATTTATTATTTTTGTTTTTATTTAAATTAAAGTAGTTTCTAGAAATCGCTACAAACTACTACTTTTTTGTATCGCGCTACTCGCTACTCTACTTTTTTTAAAAAGTAATGCACTACACTACAAACTACTAAAAAATGTAGCTACTACAGTAGTTTCGCTACTTGTAGCGCGCTACTTCCGACCACTGAATTATACCTAATCAATTGATACTTGATGGCACAAAATTAAATGGAGAACCAATAAAAATACACTTAATGGGTGGTAGTATTTCAAATTGATTTTAAAAAATTCTAAAGTCTCGGACATGATTTGTACCATTTTCGTCGGAATGACACATTTACACAATAAACAAATGGGATAAATTTCAGACCTTTTATTGGATTAAACACTGAGATGTTACTCTATATTTAATATAGAAAGTATTAATCCCAACAAAAACATAAATGTGAAAAAGGAGCCAAGTTCGGTTGAAACAACGTTTGGGCAGTTTGAAGCAGTGGTGTCACCGACAAAAGAGTTGAAATCTAACAGGCTCCAAGTTCTATAGCTGTTCTGTTAACTACAGTCGTGAGAGTTATTGAAATGTTCATTAATTTATTTAACTCTCACGACTGTAGTTAACAGAACAGCTATAGAACTTGGAGCCTGTTAGATTTCAACTCTTTTGTCGGTGACACCACTGCTTCAAACTGCCCAAACGTTGTTTCAACCGAACTTGGCTCCTTTTTCACATTTATGTTTTTGTTGGGATATCATGCATTTTTGAAAAGCCGAAGTAACGGTTATGCTTTCATTCAGACACAAATTAATTTACTACTGAATAAATACTGCCCTTTATTTGTTTTTCATATATACACATATATTTTTATTTGAGTAAAAAGACTGAAGAGCGGTATATTTACTGATAAAGGTTTTTTTCAGCAACGTTTGAATGTAGCAGTACTGATACATTTTTACCCATATTATAAAGTTTAAGTGCTGCTAAAGTACCTCGCTTGGAACAGACGACATTCGAAATAAGTAAATTTTCTTCGTGTTTACCCTATATTTTTCTTAAAAAAGGAATAGAATATTTTAACTACTTGGTTAATGTCTTAAGTCACCGCAAGGAGGCAGATTCGAATTATTTATTTCATCTTGATAAACCATTTTAATCTTCCGTCAAGGCAAACTAAGCCTTGAAACAGCTTACAATAAAACATTTGATTTTAAACTTAAGTATTTTATTTTTGGTAGCGTTTTACAAGCATTTTGGCGCTTTTGTTTGACGAACCATTTATAAATCGCGCCAAGATACTCATAAAAAATGCTTTTTTTCTTGCTTTTTTAATGTGGTTTTTGGACTTTTTAGATTTTTCCCATAGTTAGTGTATGGAAATATACCTTGATGCCAAATTTTAAGATTCTGAGACACTTGGAAGTAGGTAAACATTTTGATGAGTGAGTGTATAATCTAAATAAGAAAATCGCCATATTTTCACTTTTCAAATATAAATAACTTTAAAACTAAAAGAGATATATTCATAAAATTTAGGATTATGGGTGTTCTATGTCACTCTAATAGACTTACAAAATTTAAAGCTTGTTGATGAAGTAGTTCTTGAGAAACGGAGGGGTCGAAAGTAGCCCGAAATGGTTTGTGTAAAGATACACTAGCAGATGTGCAGCGCGAACTTGGCTGACACACTGCCGTGTGTCTTGATTGCATTCATCTGGAAAACTTCTACAACAGTACTCATAATGTGACACAAATAAAACCTTAAATATTTTTCAGATCACCACACAGAACCGATTTTTATGTGCATAACATAAGCAAAATCTTCCGGAATATACATCAAAATTAATAAATAGTACTTTTGTGGCTTTGGCAAGCTATGGTATACTGTATATTGACTCTTCATCGGGTTGCAGTAATCTTTACTAATACTAGCTGCCAGGGCAGCTAGATTAGCTTCCTGCGGCATGTTGATGCATAACGTCCCCCCTCCCTAACTTTTACCTCATTCTGAAGTTTTATTTGATATAATTTAATGTTCATTCGATTTCAAGACGTACCACGAACGTGGCCCGGCGTTGCACGGGCACTTCGTGCCCTGAAAGTAGTGAGGAAAATGTCAAGAAACTACTCCCCGCCAAGGCGGCTCGCTAACAGGTGCTTCACGCCTTTACTTTTTTCCTGTATAAAAAAAATCATTCGAATTATTGAGATGCTTCGCGCCTTCAAGATGGTGAGGAAAGTTTCAGTAAGTTCAGCTCAGGCGCGGATCCAGAGTGGGGTCATGCGGATCATGACCCCCCCCCCTTAACCGACCAAATATAGCAAAAAATTGCATTTTTGGGACTTATTTTACGAAAAAACTGCCAACCCCCCCCATTTTTGCACAAAAATTGCACTTTGACCCCCCCTTTCCGAAAATGACCCCCTCCTTAACCAGAAGCTGGATCCGCCCTTGGTTCAGCTCGCTCAAAGGAAAAAAGCAGACATAGATACTCAGTTTTTAATATAAGTAGATGGCTCTTCAACAAATAAATGTTTCAAAATATTACCAGTAGCTAGCGATAAAAATTCTACTAAGTGGCCCGCTTATGAGTTTCGTGTTTGATTTAGTTAAGCCTTCATTCAAAATTCTCATTATCATTGTTATTATACTGTTTCATAGCAACGACGGTTTGCAAGAATGGATTTCATATTTAATCATTTATTAGGCTTAATCGCTTCAAACTTTACTACTTATTAATTGATATTTTCGCTAATTAAAATCGTATAATTATATCAATTGAAACTAATGAAGCCTGAAAAATTACCTATCTATCGGTACCTGGTTCGACTTTCAGGTCATTGGCGTTCAGGAGAAAGAAGCGTGACATAGAAAGATAGTTAGAAAGATAGAAAGAAAGATAGTTAGAAAGATACTCAGTTTTTAATATAAGTAGATATAAAGCTGTAGAGTTTGTTTGTTTGTTTGTTTGTTTGTTTGAACGCTCTAATCTCAGGAACTACTGGTTCGATTTGAAAAATTCTTTTTGCGTTGAATAGTCCATTTATCCAGAAATACTTTAGGCTATAGTTTGAAAAGATTCGATAAGCGATTCGTTTTTTATTCGAATTCAAGGCAATTTTCTCATAAATCGCCGAATACTGGGGTTAAAAATTACTTGCACATATTAATGTTATATATCGTTGGAAGCAGAAAAATTTTGTCCGTTCTATGCAGTTTGTTCCGATTCTCTAACTTAAACACGGCACGAATTATTTAATTTTTAAACTTGCCTTTTGCAAGGCTTCACCCGATTTCTTGCAATACTTGGTTCATTAAAACCATCAATAAAAAATAAACTAATTATTCCACAGTTTTGATTTTTACGCCATTGGATAGAGCGATATTTTTAACCCCAGAATTGATTCGACTTACAGTCGAAGAACCAAGCTGTTATCTCCACTAGAAAAAAAGTTACAAGCGTTTGAACTTTGAGTTCGAAAACCTCTTTCCTGATCAAACTATTAAAGTTTTATTGCGTTGCTATGGCGACATCTTTTAAATTCATTGTTGGTGTCATTTTCTTCATTTCGTTTCTTAAAAGCATTTCATTTTACGTCGTTTCAACAAGGCAAATAATGCGATCGTCCGTGTTTCACTTGAATTTCTGCATACTTAACGGCTTATATTTTTTTTCTGGTACCATTTTGAAAATGTGTTTCAAATTAAATTGTAATTCATGTTTTTAGCAGGGATTTTTTTGGCTGCGATCTAAATATTAAAACAACTTCTTTGTTTGGAATTTTGCAATTAATGTTACAGGAAGAGAGCGGTTTGGAAATATTTGTTTTTGGTGGGGAATTGTATTTGTTTATTAGGGAGAGTGTTAAATATGTGCTACTTGACATTGTTTTTATTCCTGAGGAAGCATGTGCAAATAATGCGATTGACTTTTTTATGCGGGAAAGTTTTTTAGCGAGCCGCTTTAGCGGGGATTAGTTTTTTGAAACCGGTTTCGCTAAAACTTTTCTCCCTCCTTTAAATGCGAGTCGCCTTGGCGGCGAGTAATTTGTTTTAAGTTTCCTTACTACTTTAAAGGCGAGTCGCCTTGGCGGCGAGTAGTTTGCTGAAACTTTCCTCGCTACTTTAAAGGCGAGCTGCCTTGGCGGTTATATATCATTACTGAAACTTTCCTCGCTACTTTAAAGGCTAGCTGCCTTGGCGGTTATATATCATTATATACCGCCTTGACGGCGAGTAGTTTATTTAAATTTTCATCACTACTTTAAAGCCCGTGCAACGCCGGGCCCCACAGCTAGTCTTGAATAAACTTCTTGGCTCCGCTTTCTGAATCAATATTCGTCCTAATGATTTGGATTTCTGCATTACTTTTTTCTTCATCAACACAATAATTAGGCAATATGTCACGTATAACGCTGGATGTATCAAAATAATTCATTTTTTAAGATTATTTTAACGCGCGCTAATCATTCACAGACGACAATAAAATAGCGAGCAAACGGTGAAATTTAGGGAATTGCGCCAAATGTAAAACGAGTTTGATAAGGAGCCAAATGCGGCATCCATTCCTTCTCCTTGCTCTGCGATGGTAGACAGGTTAGCATTGTGCTCACGGCACGCGGGAGCGTCCCGCCCCGCCAAGAAAACCAAATACAAGCCGCCAAGAAATTTCCGTCGCCAATAAAAATGTGAAAGAGCGACTAAGAACTGTTTACACGAGTAACCAAACCGGGATTTTCACCCCTCTGTATCTCAGCCCCATAAAGATCCTTAGAGTTCATTTTTGGTATACTCAATCTCCAGCGGCCCCTGACGGCACATACTAAAGCAAAACATCCAGGACCCTCAGGGGGACGGGTGATATATGTTATAAAATCGCTATTTTTCGCACTTTCTAAAAATTGTTTGACAGGGGTCCAGACTAAACGGTAACTCGGATTGAGCTCTGCTTTTGCACCCACATTTATTTTGTCCCAAAGCTCGGCATAGGGGGTTTTTCGACCCCCCACCCCCTCCCCCCTCGTTTTTATTTTCCGTATCTTTTCTCCCCGGGGGTCTTTAGTGTTGATTTTTGGTATGAATATTCTCGATGAGACATTGAGGACATTTTCCCAAAATTTACCCCCCGGGGTCATCGCACCCCGGAGTTATTAATGCTTAAAATTGGTCCGATTTCTATCTACTAGCTTTGTTCAACATCTGAGCTTTTATGTTTTCATTGTTGGGCCACGAGGAAAGAAAACTCAATGATTTATAATTTCATCTGTTGCCAGTTTCTATTTGTTAACAAATAAAATATTTGTAATTGATTTTATTGCATAAGGCTTTTAAAAGGGATCTTCAATTTAGTTCATTTTAATATGAGATCGGCAGTAAGGGTTGGGTTTTTTTTAAAAAACTTTTAATTTAATCGTAGTATTGTTAGCAACTAGCTTTGTTTTGTGTCGGTTCGGGTGGTACATTGTGATTGATTTCAAATTTATCCTAGACTGAAGAAGATCCTTGAACTTTTGCACCAAATGCATGCCGCCAAGAAAACCACAGATGTCGGACCGCCAACAAAAATGTTGAAGGGAAAAAAAACATGCAAAGTAAATTTTGAAGAGAAAAAAAAAACAGGCAAAGAAATAATATTAATGCAAAAACATGTGATATCTCCCCAAAAACAACAGTGTTGTAAAAAAATCCCCCGCCAAGAAAACCTTAAATACTCAGCCTTAAAAAGTTATGATATCGAGTTTTCCCGCCAAGTTTGTGCCAAACTACAACTAACCTGTATGTATAGTTCTTTTAAATTGTTTTCAGTCCTGCCAGGCGGGAAGTTTTTACTCATTAAGCAACCACCTCACAAGACAAAGCTTCCCACCAGGCAAAACTGAAAAAAATTTAAAAAAACTATACATACAGGTTAGTTGTAGTTTGGCACAAACTTGGCGGGAAAACTCGATATCATAACTTTTTAAGGCTGAGTATTTAAGGTTTTCTTGGCGGGGGATTTTTTTACAACACTGTTGTTTTTGGGGAGATATATTTCATGCCAGTGGACGCGGCAAAGCACAGACAATATTTATCTTTCATTTTCACCTTTTGATAAGACTATTTTTCTGTAAACGTTTAACTTTCTGTAATATTTTAGTTTTTTTCAAAGTTTGTACCAAAGAGACAGATTGATGCAAATAATTTTATACCCATATGAATAGAACTCTTTCAAACTATTTTTCCCTGAATGCTATGTTGCATTAATAAGCACCCGGGCAAAGCCGGGTATTAAGCTAGTAGTATTATAATTATACGAACATTTCAACAAACCGTGCCCGGACAGATTTCGTGTGAAAAATGAGGAGTTTACAGAGAATCGCCCATATATTAAAAAAAAGTAAGTTCAAAGATATTGTGAAAGGATGTTTGTGACTGGCCTCCGTCCAGGCGGCCCCATGACACCTACAGACTTGAAACTTGGTACAAAATTACTTCGAGCCCCGTAGGTCTGCACCTCGGAGCCATTTGTATTAATTTCGAATTCGTTTTTTTTTAATTAATTTTTTTAAGCATAAATTTCACATAATTCACCAAATTAAGGGGCGAAAAAAATTTCCCCACCCCCTAATGTTACATATCGTTGGAACGAGATTTTTTTTTTCTGAAAAAGAAGATGTTTGTTAAATTTGTCTCCGTTTTTTATAAAAGGAGATAGAAGTGATTCTAATTTAGCCATTTTTCAAGGCTCACCTCGAGCAAAATTAGATTACATTGAACTAAACGGCTCCAAAACTTTTTTAACAAGGTTGTGGACAATATACACGATTGCTTTAATCACATATTTTCTTTATTTTTTTTTTAATATTTAAAAAGGTTGTCAGTATTCTTACGGTATTATTTTATTTTGTTTACGTGATTTCATATGAATTTCATTGCGTGTTCGAGAATTGTTTTTTTTTTTTCTTTCGATTTTCTGTTTGGGCTAGATATTTTACTATTTTTTAAAATTATGTACGTATTTTTTCATTTTGTACATCAGGGGGGGGGGAGTCTCTTATTTATTTGGCGCATTATTTTAAATTTGCAAAGAAACGGTTGCTGTGCTTTTAAAGGGTATGTGGGCATTTCATTTAACGGAAATGATTATTTTAGACCAGAAGGGGGGGGGGGGTATTATTTCTTTTTCAGCTGGGACGCCGTATTCGATGGCATATAGTCGATTTGACTTCAAACCACCAGAAGCAGGTTGATGATCGAGCCGCCGAAGGCGGTGAGGTAGTCGCCGCAGGTGACGAACGGTGGTTAGTGAACGAAGCGAGCAGGGGGCGGACCCCCCTAGCCCCTAGTGATTTAAAAAAGAGTTACTCTTAAACCCATTTATGCCCAAGTTTTTTTAACCATTTTTTTTTTTTTTCATTTTTATCTGCTTAAAACTCTTACTTGTAATGGTTTACATGCATTTTAGGCTTAAAATAGTTCGCCGTTGCCATACTTATTAAGTTATTTACCGTCCTGTTTATGGGATATTTTGCAGATATTTGAGCAAAATACGACCATACTTGACTTTATTTTTGCAAAAAAACATTACGGAAGGCATCTGTGATCAATTTTGAGCAAATCATGTTAAAATAGTTTAGTTTTATGAAAAATAAGTTCGCAAAAAAAAAAAAAAAAAAAAAAAAACTATTTTCTGTGGCTATCCATGCTGGATCGTTGCTTGGCTGATGTCTACAAATAGCTGTCAATAAATAAACTCTGATATCCAACTAGTGGCTCTAACTGGTTTTCTCAAGAAGAAGGACTATTTAACTTGTGAAAAACAGCTTTAGTAAAATGATATACCCATTACAGGTTTTTGTATGCAGTAACTAACAAGCGTCCCGTTTTTAGGCTACTGGGCATAAATGGGGTTAAATCGTAACTCAAACAACTCTTAAGCAATGAAGCTAATTGACTTGCACAGAAAATGAAACTAAAGCCGTTAAAAAAAATTTTCTCCGCAGAATATTACTATGAGCTTTCAAATAGCACTGGAGGAGAGACGTGTCGAGATGCGATCCAAAAATTAAACCATTTTCGTCAAGACGAGAAGCAGGAAAGTTCAGATGAAGAGGAACGTTTTAAAATAAAACAGGTAACAACATTTCTGTCACTTGGTTTCATGATTTAATTATAATTAGCTCTGTAGTGCCAACAACGTATTTCTGCGTGTAAACAATTTGAATTGCAGAAATGATAAAATGTGCATAAAAGTGAAAAAGGAGCTCATTGTTTCTAAAAGAAAACGTGTGACTGACAAACCACAGATAAGAGGGAAAGGCGAAAATCCAGCTTTGTAGAGGAGGTGGACGTTTTCGTTAGTTTTCAGGGATGCCAGTCCACTGTTGCAGATATGTGTTAGCTTCTGAGATAGCCAAAGTTACGTTGAAATGAACGAAACACGCCCACATCAAATTTTTACTTTTCCCCCGAATTTAGACCGACTCGTACAAACTGGTCCTTGTCAAACACGGCAAGTGTGGGGTGGACGTTTTTTTTTTCTTCATATTTTGGCACTTCTGTCGATCTTAAATTGCAAGGAAACTGCTACGGGTCATTCCACGTCAAGTGATCCAAAATCTGAGAAAAATTTTACCTTACATTTTTGTATTTCTTTCACATTTGGCTCATCAATTGTATCCCTTGAGGTAATCAAAAGTCTCAATTTTTGGATTTTTATCTCTATTATTTTTTCATTTATGAGACTTTGAACTTTGGAAAAACCCTCGTTTTTCCATGGATAAGGGTACATAAAAGGGACCATAACTCGGCACCAAATATAGATAGAACGATTTGGTAAATGGCATTTTAAAGTACGTTAGTTGACGCTTAATCTGATATGCAACATGACTAATTTGATAAAAATTTTCTTTTTCAAAAAATGAAATTTAAATTTCAAATTTAAATTTCTCAAAAAACATATAATTAATTTTTTTGAAAAAATTCTCAAAAATTCTTGTGTATTTCATCTATGTTTGTACAAATTTTTAGATTGGGATCTCAATGGGATCATATTTTTTTGAATTTTTGAATAAAACTGTATAGGAAAAAAATGATATTTTTTAGATTCTATTTATTTAAATACTAAGTTCTCTTGCTCGTGATGGTCTAAAAAGTAGTAAACAAACATGAATATGTTTAAAGTGAGCTGGCATGAGCTTATAGATTTGTCAGGTTTACCCCCCTACCCCTTTCTTCCCCGCACAACCACTCTTTTTTAATTCAAAACTGTTCAAAATGTTTTAAAAAAAAACAAAAACTCTTTGATACAAAATGAATAGTAAACTTATTTAAAGTGGGGAAATGGGTTTCCTTATAACTAGACGAAGTATCCCCCTCCCCACCCAAATATACCATTCACACTATACTAATATGACGTCTAACCTGGGGATTGAGTTGAGGATTATTTTCAAACCTAGGTATTTATATTGTTTTTCAGACGAAGTGTTTCTTTTTCGATCCGAACTTCAAAGTGTACTTCCATTCAATATCTGAAATTTAACTTTATGATTCATTTCATCTTCTACTCCAGCACCAATCTTCAATTTTGAAGGGAGGAAATAAATGGGTCGCCCCAATATCATAGCAAACAGCAAAATAGCACTGTTTCGCCTTGTTCTCATCGTTTTTTCTATTCTTTTCGCACAAAACTGAAAATAAATCAAAATATCAGACCATATGTCTGTGTCCCCATAACTATCTTCCCACATTATCTAGTGTGCAGCTTTTATTTAATTGTTTGTGTTCTTTTTCATTTTGTTGTAAAGGAAAGTAATGCAGCAAGATATATCTATATATGTATATATTAAACAAACACTGCTTTTTTGAGCACAACCTCACATGTTGTTTAACTTCTTTACAGATTGCTCCCCCCCCCTTACCCTACCTTTCCACTCCAAACTTTTATTTTTTTTTATCATCCCGCCTAGCCCCATTTCAAAGCCTTAGTCTCTACTGATGTCTGGTAGTGTTTCAGTTTGTTCTGTTTGTTACTCTTTCCTATTAGCTCATGAGCTTCGTCCAATAAGAGAAAAGAAAGGCGGTGATGGGGACTGACATATAACGTGACATTTTAATTTATTTTCAGTTTTGTGTAAAAATAATGGGAAAACATTATGAGAACAAGGGGAAACAGTGGCTATTTTGCTGTTTGCTATGATCTTGGAGCGACCCATTTATTCCCTCCCTTCAAAATTGAAGATTGGTGCTGGGGGAGGGGATGAAATGAACCATAAGTTTAAATTAAGATTTTGAATGGAAGTAGGGGAGAGCGGGGCTAAAAGTTCCGCGGGTAAGTTGTTCCCTTTGAAATAGCTCAGCTAAGAAAAAATATACATGTATTTTGTAAATAAGTCGTGAAATAGACTGTTTTAGCGCACAAATGGCGGCCATTTTCGCCAGCCCAGTGGCGTTCGGTGTATCAAAAGCCGAGCACGTGCATTACTGACTTACGAAAGTAAATATTTTTGTTTTTGGTGTTTTTGGTCTTTCACCCGAAATATAATACTTAATGTTTAGCTTTTTGGTTTTTTTACATGAAGACAGATTGTGCACCCTTATATCCTACGCTGAAACTATTTATGTTTCGTTATCTAACCTATAATTCAATATTTTAAAGACATGTGCTTTTGGGGCTAGTTGTTCCCTTTTTTGGGGGCAAGTTGTTCCGCGGAACAACTTGCCCCAGAAAAATTAGCAACTAGCCTGAAGGAACGTCTTGCCCTATTCATCTGAACCAGTGATGCAGTAACTTAATACACATATAAATAAACATTATATGTTACTGTGAAGACCGAAAGTGAGATC